>JAOPHQ010002005.1:157500-222500 GCA_030340625.1 Merluccius polli | reverse complement strand
AATCTCTACTGCTCTGAGAGAGCGAGGGAGACTAACAAAGCCCCTGTTGTTTACGGACACTGTGCAATAAATGAAATGTCACACAGAGATTGGTTCCCAACTGAAAAAAATAAAATAAAGACAAAAAAACACACTTGAAAGCAGATGCGGTCAGGAAATGTGTGCGTGTGTGTATGTCTAGGACGTGGGTTGTCGGTGGTGTGGACGTACTCTGTGGGCTTTGGGCGTGTGCACGCTGGTCGCTGGTGGGCTATAAGGAAGAGTTGTGGTGGGACTGTAAGTGTATGGTGTTGACAGTGAGCGGTAGCACTATAGGATGAGATTACACTCAATGAGTTTTTAAATACCCCCCCGCCCCCCCCCTTGCAGAGACGTCTTTGCCCAGCAGTGTTCCTGTTTATCCGGCGCGTCGCTATGGCAATAAAGAAGACAGAGACCCCACGAGACCCCAAGATGGAGGGCAGGGCCAGACCGCAGGAATGTATGTCTTTCATAGAGGAGGGGACGCCGAATTGCAACGAGTTATTGGGATCCTTCGGATTTTACGGTTGTTTTTTTTTGTTTTCCGAGCATCAAAGGGAAAGGAGGAAAGGAGGATAGAGGAAAGGAGGAGCTGGGAGAAAGGGGCGGCAGTGACACAGATGAGTCCCTGTTTCTCTCCCCATGTGGATTTAGCTGGGAACAAAAGCTGGGGAGCGGAGTAATTGGCTTCAGATTGGCTTCAGGAGGAGGTTTAAAATGTTCCTCAACATTTATTTGTTTCCGTTTTATCTTGCTTTTGGTGTGGTTTTTACGGCCGGTTTCAAACATTTCACATTTCAAAACACGCAGTTTTTATCATTTTCTAATTTCCTTAGAAGCCTAATGAAATTCTCATTGTGTTGAGTGCTCTTTGAATATTGTTATGAGTCATTTTTTACAAACAAAGTAAAGATTGTTTTCGTGCAGAATATTGTCTTAACGCTAACCAGCCCTCATGTGAACAGTGACATTAACATAAAGAAACCTCTGGGATTCAAACATTCTTGCCGTTTCATCCGGAACAAACACAGTTAAGATGAGTGCATTCCTTCATCATCCGTCCAAAATTAACGTTTCGCTGGAGCAACGATGGTAAAATGGTCAGTCAGAGGAATAGTAAGCGCTACAATCCAATGCAAATCGTAGTGGGCACCAGCAGTGTGTTTGGTTAATTTATATTGCATTAAAACATAAGACTCTGCTAACCATGTCAAAAAGCAGAAATATCTAGCCTAGCCACTTTACAAGCCACCAGTGATAATGAGGTCAAGGTTCAAAAGAATATTACACGTTTCCCATCACTCCTTTAGCCTCTCTCTCTCTCTCTCTCTCTCTCTCTCTCTCTCTCTCTCTCTCTCTCTGTCTGGTGGTTGTCCATCGCACACCCAGGGCTGTCAGGTCCAAATCCCGGAGAACATGTGAGTAACAAATGGGTCCTGTCCCGCACACATGAGGGAGGGAGATACGCTTATCATGCCTTTAGTAGGGGGGCTTTAACCACAGCACCTCCCGTCACACATTCTAGCCCCCCCATCGCAACCAAACCTCCTCCAAAGCCTCCAGCAACGGCTGTACCCTCAATTCCTTCCTGCCCCCCCCCCCCCCCCCCCCCCCCCCCGAAACCAACCAACCACCCCCCCTCCTCTTCACTCCCCCGGTACCTCACCCTTTTATCAGTCGGAATGTGGGAACAAGAGCGACAGAGAGAAATATGGAGAGAGGGAGGGAGGGGGGGGGGGGGGGTACAGGGGGAGTGGTGAGACAGGGAGAGAGATTGGAAGACAGAGATCGAAACAGAGTGAGAGAAATATGGAGAAAGAGTGAGGCAAGAGAGAGAGAGAGGGGGGGGGGGCGGGGTAAGACCCGAGAGAGCCTTGAATGTGCTGACAGATGTGCTCCACGGGCAGACACCTTCCTCTGAGCGGACTGGCCGGACCTGATCACAACCCTGATGGAGATCCAGGTTCTGCTCCTGTCCACCCTCCCCCACCTCTCCCTTTCTTTCCTTTACCTCCTCTTCCTCCTTCGCACAAAACCAAAACCCTCACCTATAAAAACTCCTCTGTTGGCGCACCCCAGCTGGGTGCGTGGCCCAGAACTATAATTTCCCCAAAAATGTGAGCCTAATTCTCTCAGCCACAACTTATCCCTGGTTGTCAAGAAGCACACAAACAAATTGTAAAAAAAATATATATGTACAAAAAAACATAGCATTTTTAAAACATGTTTTTAATTACAGGCTTGACTGCATACAGTCAAGAGAGAGAGGACAATTGTTTATTCATGTGCATGAGACTGCCAGACATACGTTGCACAGTTACTAAACACCAGCGGTCTGCGCTGAGATTCACTTGCCTCTAAATGTCTTGAAATCTCAAAGATGCATAAACATTTTCTCAAGGTCCTTATGAGCGAGTTTACTTTGGTAGTTTACTTTGGTTAGATTATAGTTCCAATAAATACAACACAACACAACCAAAATGAACACAACGAAAACTAGCGTGACGACGGACAGTTCTGTCAAGGTCCTTGTTTCCTTTTCATGTTCCTTTATTTTAAAATAAAAAAATAAAATCATACAAACTTTTACCACTCTGAGCAAAGACACATGAGCTTTGCAAAGGTCTGTCTCCTGGTCTACTGATAGAAGTCAACCACCACTAAAATGTCTGTCTCTCGGTCTGCTGGTAGAAGTTAACCACCACTAAAGGTCTGTCTCTCGGTCTGCTGGTAGAAGTTAACCACCACTAAAATGTCTGTCTCTCGGTCTGCTGGTAGAAGTTAACCACCACTAAAATGTCTGTCTCTCGGTCTGCCGGTCCCAAAAGCCACAAGGCCATCGATAGGAAGTACAAATGTGTTAAGAGCAGTATGAGGAATGTCAGACGTGTTCATCAAACGGTGATGTGACGTAGAAACACATGTACGAGAGAGACAGAACCGTTAACCTCTGCACCCTGTCAGAGATCTCTCTCTCTCTCTGCCCCCCCCCCTGCTTCTCCCACTCTTTATCCTGGTTTCTGTTGTTGTTGCGGGTCTCTCGTCTCTAATAATCCTTTCTCCAAACATTGGTGCGTGAAGTATTGACACACACGGCTATAGTACCAGGCTCTGTCCTGTCTTCTTAGGACTTGCCGACTAAACAAACACTCACACACACACACACACACACACACGCAAAAATGCATTTCAAAAGTACGCCCGCCCGCCCACCCACAAGCATGCAAAACACGCAAGTCTTCTTCAGACGAGCAGCATTTTTTTTTTAAATGCATAATGTGTTTCTGAAAAAAAAATCCAAATAAATCTTCAGCAACACCTTTTAGTGCTCGGTCCGTTCCTGGGACGTACGTGCCGATGTGTCTAACAGGCCGGGCTTGATGGATAGCCCCTAGCAGGTTAACGACTCCCTCGCTGTCTTTTTTATGCTTCCTCCACCTTCCTCTCTCGCCGCGTCATCTCCCCTAATGGCCGTGTCGTGTGCTTACACACACCCTGCGTCCATCCGTTCACAGCCTCTCCCGAAAAAAAGTGTGGAACAAAGAAAAGTAAATGTGTGTGCGCACCACGTGTGACTGTGTGTCTGGGAGTGACTACGCATGCATGTGTGAAATGTGTATGAATGTATTTGTGTGTGTGTGTGTGTGTGTGTGTGTGTGTACATGTGCGTCTATGTGTGTAGGCACGCATGTATGTTTGTAATGTGTATGAATGTATATTATGCGTTTGTGTACTGTATGCATCTATGTGCGTGTGCGTACGCAAGTATGCATGTGTGTAATGTGTATGAATGTATTTGTGTGTGTGTGTACCTCTATGTGCGTGTGTATATCTCTATAATGTGTGTGAATGTGTATGTGTGTGTGCATCTATGTAAGTGTGTGTGCATGTGTGTGTGCGCGCGTGAACAAACATGTCAAGCGTCTCTTTCTGTATCTATGTTCTCCTCTGTCCTTGTATGGTACGTGTGAGTGTGTGCGTGAGCGTACATGAACATGACAAGTGTGTGTGTGTGTGTGTGTGTGTGTGTGTGTGTGTAGTGTGTGTAATATTTATGGCACACCTGCTCCACATATAAGCAGTGCACGGCCTGTTAGTTCCTCTCAACACTTAGCATTGTGACCGGACCATCGTGGCACGGCTAATCCGTAGCGTTGGGGCTGAAGCTGGAGGCTACTGCGCTGGCGGAGCTAGCACATGTGTGAATGGGAGCGGAATGCGATACACATGCTAGCAGTGCGGACGCAGCCGTGGAGCTGAATGCTAAACATGAGACTTATAGGGTTGGGTCATAAATTCCTAAAACATGTATGTCCTTTTGGTTTGTTTTTTTGTACAAATGGAAACAATTTATGTCTTGGTTTTTCCCTCGTTCTTGAAACCCGATAACGACGTACAATATTGTGATCGAAATGGGGTCCCTTTTACGTTCCATGAAAATCAAGTAATCATTCCCGGCGTTTTCCCAAAATCTTGCTTACGTCTTCCAAGAAGTTTTACACGACACGACACGCAACACACACATATATAATCGGGTTTATCCTCCAGCATGCATTGGGGTGTGTATGAAAAGCGGTCAGTGCTGTAACAACAGATAAAATATAGACCAGGCCTGTGTGCAGAGAGCCCCGGTGTGTGTGTGTGTGTGTGTGTGTCGAGCCACCGCTGTTTCCCCACTTTGCTTCACAAGAGCCCTCTTGTCCTGGGTGTATAATAATAAATGTATTTCATATTATATGAAGGTGATGCTGTTGCAAACAGAACACATCTGGCTCAGCGTTACGGGGGTAATCTAGAGGGTGAGGTCGGCTTCCCATGCAAGACCTCCATTGCGTTTGTATATAAAAGCGGTGAGATATTCACAAACAAAAGGTGGTTGTCTTTCGTGTCATTTGATTCATGAAATCGCTATTTAAAAAAAAAAAAAACACGCTTTGTGATGATGGAAGTTCAATAATAATGATCAAAGATTAATTAAATCAATAGCGACGCTAAATATTCTAAATAGCTTCACCTAGTAGTATCCCATTTTTGGATCCATTTTACTGCTTTACCGCTACAATATTAAGTCACAACACACTTACACCGATGCTAATATTCTGCCCCAATCATAGCATGGCGCTACATAGCTACTTCGCGGTCACCCCTCACCAGCAGCCTGCTTCAGCCCTCTTTCCAGTGTTCAGGCGTCTACCCCCCTCGTGCCGAAAGGCAAAGCAGCCTATAGCTCATGTCTTTTTTTGCACTCATGGCCACATTAGACTCCAGGAGAGAGAGAGAGAGAGAGAGCGAGAGAGAGAGAGAGAGAGAGAGAGAGAGAGAGAGAGAGAGAGAGAGAGAGAGAGAGAGAGAGAGAGAGAGAGAGAGAGAGGTGGCAAATCATGTAAAGTGCATAGAGATGACCCCTGCATTAGCATCCATCCCCCTGACCCCTCAGCCATCGCGCCCTGCGAGGATGTCACCCCTGAGCTAATTCCAGACGTCGCAGCACGCCCTCTTCCTGGGTCAGGTCATCGTAAATCTCGGGATGATCAGGCCAATTTTGACAGGCGGGGATATCTGCCTCCCCCTCCCTCTATGGGTGACATGTTGCCCGTGGCCTTGGGATGCTCCAAGGGCTTAGTAATGACTGGAAGTGCATCGCCGGCACGTCGTCGGTGGTCAGAGAATGATTTAGGTTTACGGGCACTTTTTCCTTCCGTTTTTTTTTTTTGCATGAGGAATTCGTGTGGCGTGTGTGTGTATGTCGGTCGGTCGCAGGGGCGTTTAGAAATGGATGGGAATTTGACTGCCGTTAATAGCCATGTTATCTAATGGGTCACACGTGCGCACGGCTCACAAAATGGCTGCTCGTGTTGTAAAAGCCCCGACGAGGGCTGCGACCACACAGTCGCAGAGTGAAAAACAGGATATAAATGAGAGCCTTCTGCTGCTCCTCTGGTTTTTTTCTGAGGTTTTTTTTTTCTCCCTCCCGTGGAAAGAAACGGTTGCAAATGGAATAGAAAACCAGTCTTCATCTAGGTTCTGGGAAAACAGACCTCAAACATCCTCAGTGCTGGGATTTGAAAGTTCACGACCGGGATTTTCACAACAGATTTTTTTCTTTGCCAATGACGACGGCAACAACATATGTACACAACCGGTTACGCTGTTGACAGACGATAACGTTTTTTCCGAAATCTAATGATTGTCCTTGGACTTTTTTCTTTTTTCATGAAGGGTTTGCCAATGACCAAGGCAGCTATGTTGAACCCAAATGAACGACACATGTACGCTCAGCTTCGGTGATATTCCCCCGTCGTTACCATGTTGCCTATTTCTCTATTCTCGTAGCCATTCTTGTATAGGCACTGTATGTACAATATATATATATATATATATATAGAGAGAGAGAGAGAGAGAGAGAGAGAGAGAGAGAGAGAGAGAGAGAGAGAGAGAGAGAGAGAGAGAGAGAGAGAGAGAGAGAGAGAGAGAATCTATCAATAGATTTATCAATGCGATATATCGTCTGACACACCAGACGATATATATATATATATATATATATATATATATATATATATATATATATATATATATCGTCTGGTGTGTTTCCCACACAATGCCAGCGATCTCCAGTTCAAAGAGGGTCACAGTGTGATGTATTGAACTGTTTTTGGGGGTGTATTCCTCTGATCTGGTGTGTGATTGATGGAAAAAATGTGTGTTTCTGTGTGTCTGTGTGAGATAGAAGAGCGAGTGTGTCATTATATGTGTGTCTTTGTCTTTGTGTGTATGTGTATTAACATGCATGCCAGTGTGTGTGTGTGTGTGTGTGTGTGCGTGGGTGCGTGCGTGTGTGTGTGTGCATGAGGAAGCGCATGTGCTCATGATCTCAAGAGGGTAAGGCAGAGGACAGGCAGAGACTGTATGATAAGGTCAGACCTCTTGCATCTCTGTGCTCTGATAAAGGGGGCACACACACATACACACACACAGCCATTCCAAGGCATCAAAGACTGATAGCACACCTTGGCCTTATCTCGCCCAGGGTTTGTCCCCCAGTGTAACGCAACACACACACACACCAACACATACACACACCAACAGAGACTATAGGGGACCAAAAGCAAGGCACACCCGACTCAAAGTAGGTTCAATAGATCAAAAGCCCTCTCTGACTAAATATAAAGTTGCCTCCCCCTAATAAATCGTGCATCATTTAACAAAAAGCACATTCATGCATCTATTTCCAATTTATGGCGGAAAAAGTCATTTTTTATTACGAAAACTTTAATTGTTGCATTGTTACATTTCCAGCAAATCTATTTTCCATAATTAAAATACTGAAACTGAAACAACCAAAATAATCAAATAATGGAAGTGTACATAAACAAAAAAACATCACCAGATAAGGCTAAAGAACATGAATATTTATGGGGTTCTGATGATGGAGACCAAAGCTGTTGTTGAACTAACCAAACTTGTGAAATTCAAGTCAAAGAAGTCAGAGAAGGTAACAAAGCTGTTGGATAACAGCTCCTTGCATAAGTAGACAAAGTTGTCCCCCACATCCAGGACAAAGCTCCGGCCCTCCACTCTTTCATCTGCGCAAACAAGTGACTGCTGGCTCAACGGAAAATATTTAATATTAAATATTATTTAACTTAAAAAAGTGTTAAAAAACAGTTAAAAGTGAATGGACAACAACTCGCCTACTAATTACTGAATTAAAAACTACAATGCCAGAAATACTCGGCGACATCTGGACAATTCAAGCAATTATTATTATTGTTATTTTTGATTTTTGATCAATGAGCAAGTGAGGACTGCTTTCTCCAGAGCTGATGACTTTCATGAATTAAAAAAAAACACTTTTACCGTGTGTCAAAAAATGATACCCTCCACCACTCACTGTCTCTTGCCATCAATATTCATCATTTCTTAATGAATATTCACTTTGTGCGTGCGTCTTCCAGTATCTACATACACCTCGTCACCACCAATTCAACCTGGCATATAAATGAGGTCATACACAACGGGAATACATAGTCACGGTCATTGCTGTGAGAACCAAAAAAATATACATTTACAAATCAATATCAAATGTGAATTCCTTTATTTTTTTCTGAATACGATGATCTCATAACAATGCGAGTGGCACAGTGTAACGCACAAACACGATGTTCATATTAGGCTCTGCAGTGCTGCTCCGCCGCAAGAACAGTGAAGACGGCTCTGCTGCGCACGTTACCATCTGCCTCCGCTCTGGAGATCTTTAACTTGTCAGCAGGCCTGTGCAACGCTGTCACCAAGACGGATGTCTTTCCCACTTATTGACACTTAGGAGTGATTCTGATGACTGACTATAGGGCTTTACACACATACCTCAAAAATCAGACTGCATGTGTTTGTGTGTTTATGTGCATGAATGTGTGTGTGTGTGTGTGTATGTGCATGTGTGTTTATGTGCATGCATATTTGTGGTTGTGTGTGTGTGTATGTGCATGTGCATGTGGGTTTTATGGGTGTATGGGTGTATGTCTGTGTGTATGTGTGTGCATGTGGGTTTTATGGGTGTATGTGTGGGTGTATGTGTGTGTGTGTGTGTGTATGTGTGTGTGCATGAGTATATGTGCCGTGCGTGCATGTGTGTTTATGCGTATGTGTGTATTTGTGTGTGCGTGAGTTTAGGTGCCGCGCACACATGTGTGTATGTTTATGCGCGTGTGTATAAGCATGCGTGCGTACACTTGTGAATGTGCATGTGCACGCGTGTGTGTGATAATTCATAAGCACCATCGAATGCCGGGCAATATGTAACCTGTCAGCGGGGAGCAGTAGTGGATTTTTTTCCCGCTCAAAGCTGTCGTTACCAAACGTCTCTTCCACCATCTTATCCGTCGTCACGGCCAACTGAAAAACGGCGAACCGACGCCGATGTGTCGGCAAGTCTGCATTGCCACCGCGATAACCATCGCGGTAACAAAAACAAAAACACACAAAAACGCACCACACTTCCCGAATGGAAACCCAGTGAGAGGAGAGAGGTGGAGGAGGAGCGGGAATGGAAGAAAGGAAAAACGGAAAAAAAGAAAGAAAAAAAAAGGGCGCCAGATGGGTTGATAAGGAGCATTAGGTGAAGTATATTAAAGAGGTAAAAAACCTGACTCCTTCAGGCCCTAACCCCTGGCATAGCGGGCACTGCTACCTGATCCTGGAGCCTGGCTGGGGGGCCAGGGAGCCGGGGGGCCGGGGCCCGGTGGTTGTAAATCATCAGAGATCTAAGAGGAGCGAGTATGGCAGTGAGACCGGGACGAGACCGCAGCCAGACACACCGGAACGCAGATCTGGGGTCTCTGATAACACACACGCCATCATGGGTATGGGGGAGAGACAACTCGCCAACTCACACACATCGAAGGAGGAAGGAATACACCACCATACAACCACACACAAAAACATACCCTCATTATGGCCATCACACACACACAAATACCCGTATTCTCACACTCACTATCTCACGCACAAAGAGAGCGAGAGAAAGAGAGAGAGAGAGAGACAGAGAGACAGAGAGACAGAGAGTGAGAGACAGAGAGAGACAGAGAGAGTGAGTGAGAGACAGAGACAGAGAGATTGCAGACGATTGACAACGTTTGTGGACACACTAATTAGACACACTGGCACCACCACAATGGCATTTCATCAACAGTTTAAAACACACACACAGGCACACACACCTAATGCATGCGCCGTAATGGCACACAATGGGTATCAGACTTGGGGATCTGTGCCATGTTTGCCATGATGGCTCTTTGATAGTGGGGGTGGGGGTGGGGGGGGCTGTCAACTCCTCAAACAAAACTGTGACCTGCCCCTCCCCCACAGCGGCTATGAATGGGGGACGCGCCGTTTTGTTCATGGGCCGACAGGGGCCGCGTATAAACAGCCGCCGTCGTGTTGGCCAGATGACATTTAGACAATAGTCCGGGGGGGGGGGCTAGCCTAGGAGGACATATTAGGAGTCTGAGTCTCCTTAGGGGGTCCATACACCCCCCCCCCCCACGCCAAACAGCGGGTCAACAACACATGACCTCTGGTGTCAGACAGGAAGAGCTTCAAATACAATGTAACAAAAAAAACAACATAAAAGTGGATCAAATAATACATTAAATAGTACCGCGTGGTCTCTGCGTGTTTGCTTTAATCAAGCGAGGAATGCATACGAGTCGGTTACCACGGCGACGGGCGGACTCTTACATTCACCGGTGGCTCCCGTGGCGTCTAATCTTAGAGTCTGAATGTTTCCAGAGAAGTGGCGTTCAGGGGGGGGGGGGGGGGGCAGACATGAATGTGCCATTTGCCTTGGGAGGGAGACGCGCTGAATACAAGCACCGCCCTTTGGTCTTGTGCTACTAGAGCTCAACGAGGATCCGGGACGGTGTTTCTTTACGTCTACCGACGCAACGCACTTGAAAGACGACAAGATATGAACATCAAAGGCGGACGACGCTGCGTGGACACGCAATTAACGTATCGCGCGCCATTTGGTTTTGCTCCCACTGAGAAGTTCACGATCAGCAGAGACTCTGGGTCCCAGTGTTTTCGATGCGCCTGTCGACAATTTGACCTTGCCATCTCCACCGGGAACTGATTTCTAGGATACTGGCAGCTTCGTTGCAAGCGTTTTGTTGCGTCTAAATGAGCCGCTAAAGTTGATGACTAATGACCGCAGCTGAGATCAGCACAAAACGCATCAGATCACACACACACACACACGCATATATGAATACACACACACACACACACACGTGCACACACATATGAGCAGGCACACAAAAACATTCACACACACAAGCAGGAGTACAAATACACACATTAACACGCACGCACACACTCACACACTCACACACACCCACTCTTTGGAAACGGAGCATAAAGGCTTTGATAAAGAATTGATTCTTCCTGTTGGTACACTTGGACGAAATTCAGAGACAGAGTCAGAAGATTTCAGTCAAAATACAGACGCAGATCCAGACAGCGATCAAGAACAAAAAAACAAGAGTTTAAGGAAAGCGTGAACAATGTCAAACACGTGCACTATAAGCAGATTGACGCGCAATCTGCAGGAGATGCTGTTCCAGTATCACTTTCTGTCATCCTCATCATCCCTCTCTCTCTCCCCCTCTCTCCCTCTCCCTCTCTCTCTCTCTCTCTCTCTCTCTCTCTCTCTCTCTCTCTCTCTCTCTCTCTCTCTCTTCAACGCACTCTGCCCATCTCTATCGCTCTAAACCTCCCTCGCTCTTTATTTCCTCACTATTGCAGATATTTCTCTGTCTGCTTTGTATATTCAATAGCTCATTTGATTCTCCTGTACTCCGTGACCTACATCTTTTCATTTTTTTTCTCCTCAGTTCCCCCCTTACATGTTGTTTCCTTCCAAGTGGGATCACAGGACCATATTAGCGCTGATGCGATTAGTTCATTATTCGATCGGTTGATCAACAAAGAAAACACGATTGATTTGTCATTCGGCAAGTAAAAATAACATCCGCTGATTCTACCTCGGAAAAGCATAACTGTGGTTTATTTTCAGACTTTCAGATCACCCTAAATAAGAACAATACTTCTGCAATGATGTATTCATTTTGTAGACATTAGAATAAATAAATAACACACAAAAGACATGTTCACGTTCAGCTCTCAGGACCCCCGAAACACATAACTCATGACCCATCGTGACTCATCTTTCCCTATGGGTCCCGGACAATTCTATATCCCCGCAGAGAAGCCAATCACACTCTGTTTGTTTTATGTACTGTCCATGGGATACATAATGGATGTGTATTGGAGACGCACATCCTATTCCAGGTTAGCCCACTGACTGCTGAGACCTGTGGGCTAGGGGGGGGGTGGGGGGTAAAAGGGAAGCACATGTTTGGCTGGACATGAGAGCGGTCTGTTGAGGGGGGTTGAGTGTGGGAAGACGGAGTTTGACTTCTCTCAGTGACTCTCTCTCTCTCTCTCTCTCTCTCTCTCTCGCTCTCTCTCTCTCTCTCTTATTTTACTGGCCAAAGTGCAGATCTGGTTCCACTTCCCCACCTCTCATCTCTGACCGCCGCCCAGTAAATAATAACGCAGTAGTTTTTATGGGGCAATTTTTTTTTTTTTTTTATCGTTTAGCGCATTGCTATGGAGACATTGATAGAATGGCGGGTTGATACAACAGGCAGCTTCGGTTTGATTTTAGGGGGGGCCCCCCCACCCCACCCCACTCAATAAAAGGTGTGTTACGGCTAGCATAACGGAGAGGAGATTAGGAAACACAGTATCAATCACCCTGAATGGCTTAGAGACCTGGAAGCACACACAAATATACACACACACACCCCGAAGACATGTAATGTGACAAAGTTGGCCAGCGTTTGTCGTGTGTGTGTGTGTGTGTCGTATGTGTGTATGTATGTACATACGTATGCGCATGTGTGTATGTGTGTGTGCATGCTAGCATTTATAATTGTGTATGTGCGTGCGTGCATATATGATTGTGTGTGTGGGTGTGTGTGTACACGCGCATGTGTGTGTGTGTGTGTTTGAATGTGTGTATGTATATGTGTGTGTGTGCGTGTGTGTGTGTGTGTGCATGGAGCGGGTGAATGAGACTATGTGTGTGCACAATCCTATCAGTGTCACAAAGTTCACGCTCCTCAAGATAACCCGTGGAGATTGCTGGGAGCTCCCAGAGGGAATTTTTTTGGTACTCCTTTTTTTTGGCCGATTGGGTGTCATGATCATTTCCTTGGTGTTGGGACGACGCCTTTCATGTTGGGGCTTTCTCATGCTTTTTACAGGGCCTTCCTCGCATCCCTTTCAAAGCACATGCAAAGCAGTCGCAAGGCAAACTACACAATGTTCCTTCACACCCTCCTCCACAAAGACAAAAGACAAATACATAGTGGTCTGATCCCCTTGGCTCTGACCCTTGCTCTCCTCTCGGTCATTCTCTTGTAATGCCACAGATCGAGGAATTTCAGAAGTTTTTCAACTCTGTACATTTTTAAACGTGACTTACTGGTGCATTATAATGACAATTTGTGGGTAGCATGAATGGAATCAAGGTTGAGTAGTGAAACAGCAAGAAAATAAGTAATGCTCAATAAGATAAAATGATAAAATAATAGGCGTCATTTGCAGTGTTACAGCAGCAAAAAGGGGATCGCTCAATAGCACGAAGCATCAGTAAAAAAAGCAAGATTTAATGTAAAAAAGCTACATTTAATAATACAAAATGTGTTGAACTATGCATTGTTAAGGAATATTATCAGCACTTAAATACATACACCCTATGATACACACAAACATAGCTTTAAAATCTTGTAAACACTGAATGAGCTGTAAAACCAGTGTTATTTATTTCCAAAAGGGTGAACAGTATCCTGTAGTAAAGTAACGTGTAACGTGACAATTGGACACCCCATGATTGTGCAAATCTGTGTCCATACAAGCTGTGAGGTGAGTGCCAGAGAGGTTATTCACCAGAACTAAACAACTGGACACCCTTCCTACGTCCTGATACACAGCATGGAGGGCTCAGCATTTAAAGTAAAGAGGAAGGGACGGGAGCGAGGGCGGCCATACTGTGGTATAAATCGGGTTGTACATTTCACAAGGAGTGTTAGTAAGTGAGTGTTTGGGACACAAGAGATGCAGGAAACTGTGGTCCTCATGGTTTCTACGACCGGAGAGGCTGAAGTGAGGGTTGCCGAGGAAGAGAACCCTTGGCTGACCCGAGGAAGCTGGGTTGCGAGAGGGGATTTCCTGGCCCAACTGGTCTTCAACCGAAAGGGCGGCGGCCTCAGTCTACAAAGCATCATCGAGCCACTCAGACCTCGGGTACCCTGTGATTGTTATCTGGCCAATAACCCAACCGTCTGCCCAAGGGTTCTCAGATAGCCATAAAACACCAGAGGATGTGGGTTTTACTGCAGAGTTTATGGTAATCAGGCACCACAGCCGTGATGCAGTTAACGGCACAGAACCAGGACACTTTTTTGACCAATCAGATTGGTCCACTTGTTAAACATCATCAAGAAGTTGTTAAACTTGCTACATTCCTACACCCACTCACATTTCTGCCCAAAAGAGCACACTGAATGTAATCTTAGTAGCGTTAGAAGTAAACAAACTAGTGCCCGCTGCATTTGTTATAGGCATGATGCTTCATAAACATCATGATGTTAGATATGGTAGTCTATGAAGGTAACCCACACTATGCATTGGAACATTGCATGATGTTGAAATGTGTTGTGTGGCAGAAATATTTAAAAAATGCATTCGCTGTTCCAAGTTGGCCACACATCACTGTCAAGAACGCTTCATCACTGAGATCCAACAGCGAAATAGGACATGACACATATTCAAGTGCCAAACAGCCAAATACATTTAGAAAGCACCGCCTTAATTTGTACATTTTGGTTTCTTTTGGTTTATAACAGCTTACGATGATGGCTTGGCATGGCCTGCCTGGTGTGGCTCAGTATCTGTTTACTGCAGAGCAAGGCCAAGCTCTGACGCAGACCAACCCTGTCCTTGGTGCAGCCGCCTTCACACATAACGTGGCTTCCAGCCTCCTCCTCTTCTTACTTATTCTGCTGCTCTCGGTAAACACAGACCCAAATGTGGCCCCAGGCCACTGCTAATAAAAAAATTTTTTAAAAAATAGATAGATGGAGACAGTAAGTATGCTAATGCAAAGGCTGGACGAACCGAATGGAGATCTGTGGAGTTTAAGTGTATGAATGCTGATGCCCGGCAGCCCATGGTTAAAATCAAACTGATTTTGACATACTTGGTAATACACACAAATTACACTTTATAACACCGACACAAATACACATAGGCCGACACACAGAAAGTTGGGCGGCGTGGCAGAGCGAGGTGTCAGAGCCCGTTAGCGGCCTTTGGCTGGACGCAGCTCCAGAACAAGGCGGACAAAAGCGGTGCCTGTCTCCCCTCATTAAGTGATTTAAGATCCCGTGTTCCCCGGACCCCTTTCATCGCTGTCCAACGGCAACACACTCGAAAAGCTCTACAAGAATGCCGGGCCCTTGCTGACATGAATAGGGTGAAGAGGTGGCAGCAAAGCCAAGTTTAAGGCGAAAGGATCGGGAGTCTGGAGCGAGGAGTCTACGCCAGCTAGCCATGCCTATTAGCCTGCGCGCAGACGGAGGGAAGCCAGCTTGAATGGGAGGGATGGATGGGGGTGGGTGGGTGGGTGGGGTTGGGGGGGGCAACAGGCCTTGCCTGATTCTTCCTACACAGAAGAAGCGGCCCTTTTCCCATGAAGGTTCGGTTTGCGCAAACGTGTCGTTTCCACATTCCTGGCTAACAAGACAATCTGGCTGTAGATTGGAATAAGGGGTAGGGGGTGGGGGGCTAGTGATGAAAGGGGGCAACTGCATCCAGAACTAGCCTCGTGGGATGGTGAGTTCAGTGGTGTTATAATTACCCCTGAATAAAGTGGCCTATTGGATATCACTTGGTTACCGATATTTACGCAAACCGCTCCATTGCTGTGCCCGAAAACAGCTTGCCTCTGGAGTTGTCAGCAGGGGACACATGTAGAACACTATACTCTACAGGGTGTTTAGAAGAAATGTTGCATGAATACAAGCTAGAGATGGATGTATTACTATCAAACTGTCGTGTCCAGTTTTAAAACCAAACCCTAGCTATGTCAATGACCTTATGTTTTGTGTACCGTTACTCCCCTGAAATTGCACACACTCACACAGTTTCAATAAGCGACTGAGTGACATGTGGCTGATTGGCAGAGACGATGTCTTCTGCACATACTTCAATTGGAGCGAGGCATTTTTCCACAGCGGTCCACCTGCAACGCCAAGCAATTATCTAAGTAGAAACTCTCTACTTCTGCCCTGACAGAGACAGAGATGTCTGCCTGGTGCTGGTCAGTTGCTTCTGGAGGAATGGGGCTATATGTGTATTAGTGCTGAAACAAGTGGTGGATTTACTGATTGGTCAATTGGTCAAGGACAATAAATCTATTACAAAATAGATCATCGATTATAATAAATCCATTATAATTTTGATAATGGATCATAATTTATCAAGCAAAGATACCAAACATCTGAAGCTCATAGCTTCAGAAATACAAAAATCGACTTGCTGTTTTTACAATGTTTTTGCAGCCAACACATATAGGGAACGCATGGCGTATGCATGGACTCTATTCATAAAAAGTCTATGTTTCATCAGCCGAATACCATACAGTCTGGGATCCAAATATTGTACACACTGTGATTCCTTCTCGCTCTCACTATCTCTCTCGACAGGGGGGTGCGTAACCCCGGTCAGATCCCAGGGCTCCACGGCCGAGTGGGTGTGGCCCCGGCACACAAACCTCGGGGGCCTTTTGACATTACACCACGCATTCATGAGGTCAGGGGAAGGCTGCTTTCTTCCTACGCACAAAGGAGTGATTTTTTGTTCCCCTAGCTCTGTGAGAACAGCAGTGAATAATGAACCCTCGGGCCCCCGGTATCATCGCTGGGTTTCACACGCGTCACCTCCATTCTGGAGCGGGACAAAGAAGCCGGTAGCAGCAACATTTAGGAGGCGGGACCGGCGAGGCTAAGGGGGGGCATGCCCCGCACAGCAAGGGATTCAGTAACTTGTTCTATTTTTTTGTGTCTTGTCTTTTATACCTCAAGATAAGTGGTGATCTTTTTCTTTGTCTTTTTTTTTTTACTGTGGTGCTGTTTCTCAGTGCAAAACATGATTCTTTTTTTTTCCTACTTGAGAATGGAAACAGGGGGGATGAAGTAGCATCACAGATCACATATTACATTGTGAAATATGTGTTGTAGCCAGGTATTAATCTGACTGGACTTCTCCATAAAGGTCTGTTGTTCTGCATCAGTTCGTGTGAGGGCACGTCCAAATTTCCTCAGGGGGACTAATCAAAACTTTGTTAATTAAAAAAAAAGTGGAAGGTGTGAATTGTCAACAGTCTCCACCTTGTTGTATTAGAACCATGCTGATCTGTGTCTGGACAGATCATACGTCATTGTGCTTTGAGTCATTAGCACTCCTTAAACCACAGAACTAATTAGTCAAATCATCGGTTGGAATATGTATTTGCTATAAAAACCCTCCCTACTGAGGTGTTGACAACACATGAGTGGGAATACCGGTGCAACACGACAATACATTTGGAACTGGAGAGGTAGATTAAACCTGGTGTTACGAGTGCACTGCACGGTAGGCTGTACTCAATTCAAATGACTCTCATGGCTCATTAATCGCCAGATACGATCAAACAGCCGATTTACATGATAAACATATGACGTGACACTCCTGATGGCTCTTCCCCCATGTACAAGACAGTGTGTGTGCATGTGTGTGTGTGTGTGTGTGTGTGTGATTGATGATTCTGTGTGCATGCCCATGCGTACACGCCCGTGAATGTTTGTGCATGCATGTGTTTGTGTGCATGTGTGTGTTTGTGTGCATGCGTGTGTATGTGTGTGCGTGCGTGTATGTGGGTGTATGTGTGTCTCCCCAATGTGAGCAGACTCATCCTCCACAGCAGATTAAACAGGTCTATCTTGGCCCTGGCTGAGGGTGGCTACCAAACATACCACCAAAACTCTATCACTCAGGGTCCCCATACACGTATACATAGCACACACAGGTTGGTACAAGTGCACATCGCACACCCCGTCTACCGTTACACTAGTTAACCCTACTGTATGCTATGGTACTCCCATTTTGGACTGGTGACATTCAAGTCGGAAAAGGATTCCTGTATAGTTGAACACGGGGGTGTAGCGCTGTAGTGCTACGACACGACAGTACTACTCCCCCCCCCCCCACCACCACCACCACCCTTAGTTTATAAGGAGCACAGTAGGTCACTAGGAGAGAGACAATTACATCAACTTCTACTACTGGCTCAGAGGCAGTGTGTGTGTGTGTGTGTATGTGTCTATATGTGTGTGTATCCATGCGTATTTGTCAATGCCCTTGCCCGAATGTGAAGAGATAATGCAGATGTTGATTTAATAAGAAGGTTCTTGGCTTTCTTCCGTTTCTACTCTTAAAGGTGAGCTAGTGCTGCCATGTCACATAAATTCAGCAGGCGCCAGCAGAGGCCCGACTCCCTTTAGGCAAAGGGTACAGATTTAGAATGCGAGGTTGTTTCTACC
Organism: Merluccius polli; assembly: GCA_030340625.1. NCBI lineage: Eukaryota > Metazoa > Chordata > Actinopteri > Gadiformes > Merlucciidae > Merluccius > Merluccius polli. The sequence goes on along the minus strand of JAOPHQ010002005.1, from coordinate 204,270 downwards.
CTGGTGTATCTGGCACAGTTTCGGTTATCTTTGCCTAACAGCGAATGAAACCACAGTTTGATTACAGCTCATTGGCTGCCACAGGTTGTGGGTTGAACCTCATTGGTGAGGTTTTTTTTAAAGAACACCCCCCCATGGCCCCCACCAACATCACCCGAGTTGCGCTAGGAAGACATTTGCATATTTCACTGCATTGTAGTTCCAAGGCTGTGCTGCTCCAAACATTTTGGGATCCAAATGGAAAAAAACAGAATGGTTTAAGCAAACACAGATGACATTTGTGGGTCACACCAGCACCAGATATCACTGCCTGCAGAGGTCTCGTGCAAAATACATCCACCCGGAAATTATTAACAAAACGGATTTTAATCATCAAGTTTAAAGCCACCCTTGAGCTCGATCATGAAAAACAAAAAAACAAAAAAAACGATTGCGATTTTTTTCGTTTGTTTCAAGTGGAAAAGTGCCAGTGTGGAACAGCATCACGCGAGCTACGTCAGTGCACCACAGCACCACGTCTTGCACTACGCTGCCTGGTTGCTGGGCAAGATTGAGAGTAGGCCTGCCTTCACCATACAGGAGTGGCTTGCTGGATGGTAAATGTGTGTGACGTCTTCGCCGGCACATTTCTTTAAGCCCCTTGTGTATCGCGTGTCTAGACCCTACTAGCACTTCTTCTGGGTGGACCATGTGACTCCAAGGAGTTGTCAAAGCTCTACAGCACCTTCCGATCCCAGACAATTTCTTTCTTGATTGATTATTTTTTCCTATTATTTCCTCCTATTTCTGTGAAAATAATCAGCCAAAACGTGGTTGGAAAACCAGCGCCAAGCGCTCATGAATGAATGAAATCGACAGTTGAAAGTCCTTTAACGCGAGATGTACCGACTTTTAAGCTAAATTACAGTGCTAAATCACTAAGAACAAGTCACAAGACTCAATATCAGATTATAATAGATAGAAAAATGTACCTATGTATTTAATCTAGAACTAAATGATTAACAGAGGTTATTAGATGCTAAATAGTATTCTGGTTATTGGTTGTTTGTATATTCGTCTTAATATTGGTTTGAAAAAAATAATTGAAAATAATAAGGATTATTATTAATATTATTATTAATAATATTAGTATTGTTGTTATTTATTATATTATTGTTTATTATTATATATTGATGATTATATTTATAGACATGGAACAAATGTTATAATCTGATGTATACATAAATTGTCAATATTTAAATTTCAATATTCAATTCTTAATTATATTTATTCTTCTTGCTTTACTCTTATATGTATTATATTATATTTATAAAAATATCCTCCTATTGACATGAAATAATTACTGTTGATTATCTTATATTGCAAAATATTTTAATAGAAGAAAATGACTACATTTTATTAAACCACTTTTCACATTTCTTTTTTCCATTAAAACAATGGCACCAATTATTATTATTAATGTGTTTTTTTCATTTATTATATTTTATATTTATTTGTATTTATTATTATATTATTATTATTATTGGCTATTTTGTAACACTTTACTACACAAGCTTTTCATGACAAGCTTTTGAAAAAGACGAAGAAGATAATTACTGGACTAATTTGGACTAATCATAAAAACAGTCATATATTTTCCTTTCTTCAGAGCACTACACCATAACTCAGCTCCATCAAGAGACAGAAATATTACCACTGAGCCATAAAAACTTCCGATGGAAACCTAAGCAGCCTACGCACTCAGGAAACAAATAAAACATCTTTATGAGTGGGATTTTATGATCTTAATAGCTAGAGTCCCATTCCAATAGACTAAGTGCTTTCCTGGACAGTTCTGATCTTTGGGCTAGTAGAGAACAACCATCAGGCAATGTGGCACTGTAGTGCATTAGCACTATTTTGCATAATATAAGTTTACATGATAACATGTGGTGTTTATTGTTTATTGTTCTTTCTAATTGATCCATAGTAGCACTATTGGGAGTATTAGGGGGTTGGTTTACTAACATTTTTTAAATCAGCAAACTTTAAAAAAGGAAATTTATTGATTTTCATCTATAACATTTTAATTTGACATTTTAAATATGTAAAAAAATAGTACTGTGCAAAAAATAAGTTGTGGTAAGTAGTTAGTTACCATATTAGAATATAGGAAATTCTGAAATATTTCATAGTCAATTTTTGATTTGATTGAAATTTGATTTCCCATCATTATGAAGAAAAACAACAACTAAAATTAGCCCCCAATAAAATAAACAGCGCCAGTACCAAGTCCATAAAAAAGGTAGATTTATTCAAATAAAATACAATTAACCATTATCTTGATTCCACTGTATTCAGAGTATGTCTATGAATACCGTTATCAATACATACTTCTGAATTGTATTTTTTAAGAAAACAGTGTTGAGCTAAAACAACCAAGCCAAACACATTCCTTAAATCCCAGTGCATATCCTCACTTCACACATAATGAAACACAGCGGGTTCAGACCCCACGAACGATCCCAGGTAGTCTGGGTACGGTCAGATATTCTGAGTAAGAGGACCTGCGCTAACCTCTTTCCCCCTCCTTCCAGCTAGCCGGTTACTTTGAAGTTGGACTAGAACGTTGATCTGTGACCCGGGCTTCTTTATTCAAAAGACAATACAGAATTGTTAGACTATTATACTCTCCTTTGTAAGTGCTCGTCTAGGTGTGATGCACACCCTGTCACTGCTGTTGCCCTCTCACAAAGGTAACCTCCGACTACTACATGATAAAGGAACAAAGGCAGTGAGAGAGGGACTGTGCTCCGAGGCAAAACATCTCACATCCCCAACACATCCCCACAATGTAATTTAAAACATTCCTTGCCAAACAACTTGAAATGAGCAATAAAATCTATACGATTTTGTCTACATAGCACTTTAGGAACAGATAAAAAATGTAATTATACTAACTATTATGCTTCAACAAAAATAAAGAGCTAAAGCTGACTAGCACAGATTTTTAAAATGCCTATTAATGGAATAGTCCTCGGCTTGATTCATCAGGAACGTAGTATTCTACTCTAACCGAGTCATCCCATTGGCTGGAAGGAGGACGCTGCCATTGGCTAGATGGTGACATTCTGTGTGGAGTCTGTGTGCAGGGACCTGTTACTCCAGATGCCCTCCTCTCGTCCCCTGCAATGTTTGCTGCTCCACACACGCGATCCCTCGCTTCGCTTGGGTGCACCCTCTCATCGCATTACTTCTGCTATTCTAACTCCTTCATCAATTATGCACTAGAATAACTCTGGGCCCTGGTGGAGCCAAGACATAAAGGGAGATCATCTCGGCACGGGCATCCACAGCTTCTGCCTGCGTGTTCCCACTGTGTTACCACTACGAGTGATACGAGTGCCAAAAGCGCCAGTTCGCATAGATAGCACTGCATGGCCAGAATACACGCATTGGTCAATGTGGGCATGAAGCCATAATTTGATTACAGTATGAACATCTAACATAACCTAATCACAGTAGTGACTGTCGAATTACGCTGTGTTCGATTAAGAGTAAGAAATACGCTTTGCCTTGATTACATGCAGCAAACTCCATTCGTTAAACAGCTGTATAACAAGTAACTTTCAACATTTATTCCCCAGTAATCATTTGTACGCCAATTGTGTGATATAAGCGTCCAAGCTGCTTGCTTTGCAAATTGAGAAAAGAGTATCTATGGCTCAAGAAAAGTCCCAAGGTTCGTAACCCAGTTTTATTTCCTTGATACAAAATGGAGTCACATTTGAAAATGGCTGCCATCGTTCACCGCTCCTCAACACAGCAAAAAGAAAATGCGGATAGAAAAAAAAGTTATGAAAGTTCTGAAAAGCATACAAATCCTGGCAGATTTTAATCTGTATACCCATACGTGATTGCATTCATCTAAGGAGCACAGGCCAAAAAAGTGCATGAATGTATCGGCTGAATGAAAAAGTTTTTCTTTTTTAAATTGAGCATTACCAATAGCAAGCAATGTATTAAGGTTGTGATGGCTCTGACCTGGATTTCTCCTGGTTGCGTGTCAAGGTTTCCTGTCCAAGCTCTATCGTGAGATCGCAAACAGCATTTTAATCTTTAATGGGTCCCAAAGCACCGAATGCGCTCAAATCCAATCGGAAGAAGCACTTTGTGTCTGCTTGGACCAGTAGGCCACGCCAAAGGTAACACAAAGTCACACTAAGTTCATGAAAAAACAAGCGTTCCTCAGACACATTCAAATACCATTTTTTTATGTTATGAAATGCGTATTTTCAATCTGCCATTTGCCAACTAGGAAGGAACTTCTTAATAGGAATGTGTTCCTGTGCATTTTTGAGCATGGTACATGTAGCACTGATAAACATTAATCAAATTACAATTTTTCATTGTTTAATTGTTAAGTTAAGACTAGTCTTACACACTTCACTTGCCTTAAAATAATTTGCCGTTGTCATTTATCGAAAAAAAAAGACCTGAATAATGTGTAGGTATTTTTATTGTGGGAATGAAGTAAGAACACTGATTTGAGGTATTATTCACAAAGACTGACCTACGTAAAAAAAAAAAAAACGATAATTAAAAAAAAGTGCCTCCTTACACTAATTATCTTTTTTTTATCTTCTGTAAAGACACAAAGATAAATAAATTGAAAGTTTAAATAACATTAGAATTTTGTCAATGAAAACAGATTGGTCATTTATAAAGCATATTTTTCTGTTCAGTCCACAATTTTTTTACTGCATGTGATTGTAATGTAATAACGTTTTCTTTTTCAGTCTCACTTCTGTATTTTCAATCTCGCTTCTGTATTTACCAAAAATGTGTTCAAAACCTACCAACACCAGAACACACCATTGTGGCACACAACATAATCCATCAGATATACTAAACCTACTTGTAAAATGATTTTGCTACTATGGCAAATTCCCACTTTAGTGGATACTGTCTGCTGTTCCTGTGTCCTTTTCCAGCTGAACACTCTTTCCATCTTCCACTCAAGTCTGTCGTCAATTCATTCCTCCTCACATTTGAATACTTATATGTAGAATGCGGCACAAAAGCCCCCTTTAGGTCCAGCCTGCCCCAGAGGATACTCCACAAAATAAAAGGCGCATAAAACATCATTGTGGCTGTAGCTGGTATTTTCTAGGAGATGTTCCAGCTCGTGGTTTGGCACTTGGTGTACTTTATATGTGGTGGGACTCCATGTTGTTACTGACTGCTGTCGTTCAGCCAATGGATCTGAGAAGGCTAGGCCAGAGTGCCACCTGAGATCTGCACTTGAGCTCCTCCAGTGCTAGAGAGCATGTCTGCCAGAGAGCTGCACTGCCGCTCGCAGGAGTGCCTGCTGCCCGGTCGGGTTAGGGTTAGTGGTTCTTTAGGCCCTTTTAAAGGCAGTTTTCAGAAGCTTTACTGCAGTCATTAGGAGCTCAGGCTGATTAATGTGAATGGTCAGGCAAGGCCTGGCTTTCTGAGAGAAGAACAGAGAGGGGTGAAGGGTCCCACAGGAAGTGTTTTGTGTCTCTACACAAAAGGAGGGCTGACCTCTTAAGCCCCTTAGAGCCTCTTTGCTAATACCCTCGCCGGTGCCTACAAAGACACAGGGGATGCCATTTCACCACTCACATTTAAACAGAACACATAAAAAAGCCCCATCGAGACTGAAGCGGCAGAAAAGTGAACCTCTGTGCACTCAAGTGAAACTGTGAGATTAGGTCCAAAGAGTTGGGAGTCTGCCCCCACCCTACCACCCCCTAATCCGTAGACTGTCGCGCATATCAAACGCAGGACTCTCGGCTCATACCTCCACCGCCCTCAAAGCTGGCTTCACTACAAAGAGTACAAGGGTGCATAAACCTCACGTTAAAGTAAAATAGACTGTTAAAAAGCGAGGGGCATAATATCCAAACCATAATAAAAAAACACTTTTGGACTCATTATTAAGCAATTAATTAATGTAAAATACAGCCATATCGGGATTTAAATGAGTTAAACAAAAGCGGGAAAAAAATCAATCCACAACAGGCACACTTTTGTAGCAAACTCCAATCTGTAGCTCCTGCCAATCAAAGGCGGGAGGCCCCGGGGCCCGGGCATATTAATTTGAATGCAGACAAAGCAGTGGGACACCTTTGCCCTACATGAAGGGTCGCAGAGCAGCCCGACTTCTCCACAGGGGGACTCTTCTCTCACAGAAAGACAGAGTAGATGAAAACGGCCTTAACCAACTGAAGAGCTCAGGCGTTTAGGGTAAACAGGTCACCTTCAAACCTGCACAATGTGATATGAAGCCCAGACCATTTTTTCATGAGATATAAGATTACATGTAATAAACATCGGTTGCAGTGCCTCTTGAGTTAAAGGTGTGTAGCACTGTTTTTACCCTTTAATTAGATAGATGTTTTCTACACCATAAAACTTTTCTTCTCTCTTTTTGACAGCTTCTAACCCTTTACTACCTACAATTTAGAGCAGGCAACTAATTATAGACCCAGCTGCAAGTTCTTCTTAATAGTACCACATAGCCGTCTGGAGTTGTCCCTGCTTGTGAAGGTATTAATTTTGTGGGCCGTTGAAACACATTTTTCTGGTCATCATGCTATCAGGGGTGGGTGCAACCTTTCTCTTGAAAGAGGAGGGGAGGGAATCCCCCTATAACAGACAGGTTTCTGACCTAACACCCCGGCTCATAACCATGCTTTGTGTGTCTTGCCCTCGAGACTCTGCTCCGGAAGCTTCCACCACCCCCTGTGATGTGTATCTCCTCTGATACGTGCCCCTTATGCTGCACCTCCTTCAAACATATTCATGCTCCTAAGGAGGCCACGCAGGTTTGCACAGTAGGCGGATATTGAATTTATATGAATATATTATAGCATTATTATATATATCCACAAAGGACCTATTTAATGGGGAAAAAATTAACAAAGCCGGGTTTTTTCGTTGCAAATACTTTGCAATGCATACAGTTAACTTTACTTGGAGAATGTATTTCTCAGTCAAACCCAACAAGAACAATAACGGGTAAATGACAACTCTAGGAGTAGTACACTTGTGGGAGAGATAATGTGGGTAAACATTCCTTAAATACAACAACTATGGGACTAGTACACAGTACAAAGAGTAGATAAAAAAGTGCAACAGGGATGCCAATGCCAAATCGCAAGTCATACCATTGTTGCATCATCTATCAACATGATAGCAATATGATATTAAATCCATATTGGCCAGGCCACTGGGAAAGACAGGAACAATAGTAGCCTTTTTAGGCAGCCTGGGCCAGTGTTGGGAGAGGGCTGTGCTCCTGAGATCCAGTCAATATTTGGATATGGCCACTTTTTTGTGTCCATTTTTAATCCAAGCGGAACCAAGCAGCAGGGAGCCGGAGAACAGCCAGGGAAAACAAGGGTAAACACTGGGAACAATGCACACGGAGCCACTCACAATGCCACTGGGAAACTATAACAACACCAGTCTAGCGGCGAGTGAAAAACTCTGTATTGTTCCTTAAGTGGAGGTTAAAAAGCAAGAAGCGCAAGGAAAGCAAACAACGGAGGTTATTGGAGTCGGGCACTCTGAGACAAACCGTGTGAGGGTGTGAAGGAGAAAGAGGGTTACGAGGTCTGCAGAAGCAACAGAAACCCCCTCTCCCGTTTATTAATTGGTGGAAACAGCAACGGATGTTAAACGACCACAATCTAAAAGACTGATCAGTGAGATACAGTGAAAGGGCCGGCTACTGTTACAAAACCCCACAGAGGAGGGCTGCGTTCACAGTGCATTCGAAATCTCTGATTGTGTTAAATAGAGAGAAATATGTTGCATCTGTTGTGGGAAGCTTTAGATGTGCATTATCAGTGCTTAGAGAGACTCCCCCGGGGTGACACGACTCCTGCAGAATTCAGGAATCTGTCCCTCTCCAGCTGTCAGTTCGTTAGTCCCACCCAATGAGGTTGTTTGATGACGAGGGGTATCGGTTTCCATGGCGTCGGAGACACAAACAGCTTGGGAGATTAGGGACGGAACTCGGTCCTGATTCTCCGTTGATCCCACCTATCAGCAACAAATAAACACCTTGGGCCATGGCGATGGCTGCATGCAGACCATATGGGCCCTTGTTGGGTTTTAATGAAGCTGCTAAATAGAGGGTGAGCAGGGAATTCACTAATAGCTTCTTGTTAGTGCCGCGGTAACTACACCACATGCAGGCTTTATTCTAGCATTTTGTTCATGATACAGAAAATGATAATAAGAATTAACATATGTGACTAATTCCGCTCACATGCATTCTGCACATGTTCCATCGTGAAGCTCTTCGATGCCATTTTCCTCCGATTTCAGCCCACTCTCTAATTTCAAATTGTTCACGTCCAAATTCCATTAGAAATTTGGTCGGAACCAATGTGAAATTAGACCGTTTAAAACAACATACAAACTGCCAAATGGTCATTACCCTTGACGGACTTAAATGTAAAAAAAATATAGAAATGTTGTCTCCGACAATGTACAGTGAACGCACAGAGACAAAACAGGCTACTCAATATTCCCGCAAGAGTTCATCTTGTTTCATTTGAATAAGATCTACAGCAATGGGGCACATTTATAACTCAGGATGTGGCTAAATAGCCCTTTCAAAAATCAATATAATCTTTTCAGCCGCTTAAACTACATTAAAACACCCCATGCAACTTCACAGCAAGACGGTGCAAATCACGACCCTTTCGGGGGTTTTTATACGTTTCGGTTGTCGTTGTTTCTTTTGTTTGTTGGTTTTGTATTTTCCGTGGGATTTATTTTAGGGGGTGAAAATGAAAACTCAAACATGTGCGTGACAAAATAGAAAAACACGAACGCATCTTCGCCGTTTCAAATACTTCACGACTCACTTCCCATTTCAATTCTGGAGTCCCCGTAGTGGATGTCATGAATGGCTGAGTATGGACCACTGCTCTGGGGGCCATTTTCTCTATTTTGGTCAAATATGCCACAGAGGAAAAAGGAAAGAATAAGAGAGGGAAGAGATGCTCATCTGGAGGTTTGAACTACACCACAGCGGGTCTCGGGCTTTTCAATGCCGAGCATAGTTACATTAACCAGCAGGGAAGCGGGGCGGGTCTCGGGGAGAATACTGTTTGGGCTCTATAGCGGGTCAGAGAGGCCCAAGTCTTCAGCCTGGCAATCGGTTACATTACACAGCCCGGGTCGGGGCATAGATTAAGCACCATGAATGAGAAAAGAAGACAGTCATTTAGAGTTACTCATTTATTTAGCCAGGGAGCTCCATTCTAGCGAAACAAAGCCCACGCGGGGAGCCTTGCATGGCCCATCGCCGGAGACCCAGACGCCTGCGGTACTGCCCCGCTGTTGACCCTGAGTGCGGCCCCCTCTGTGCAGCTCGCCCATACTTAACCCAGGGCCCGTCCGCTTCCCACATAATGTCTAACCCCAGCATGTGTGTGTGTCTCACACAGCACCACGCACCGCACGGAGCCTTCCTCTGTCGCCGATGAAATACCAAGTGCACCCCTCATTGTTTGGCCCAGCGTGGGCCAAGCAATGATGGGGAGGGGGGCATAACCCTTGGGCTAAGAGGCCCTGGAGCTAAACTGGGAAACTTAAACGGCAATAAAAAAAGGCGTAAAGAAGTGGAAGGAGACGGGGGTGTGATTATCGAAGATGTTATCAACTGTTAAGGGAACTGAGTTATCTGGCTTCCTTTGATGCCTGCCTATGATTTGCATTTGTATGTTAGTCGCTTTCCTGCCTTTTTCCACAATCGACGCACATTCAGTGCCTCAGGGTTACCCTTATTAAAGCGTGCAACATCGCAGTGTGTGTGTGTGTTGAAAAAAAAAAAGGCTAACAAACCTGTTTGTTATCCATGTGTAAATATAACCTTCATTTTGTTATTGACTCATGCTGAAAAACTGCCCCTACAACAAACCCAAGACGCCGGGATCTTCTAAGCAACCAAACATCATCAACCCAGCATAGGATTGCATTTTGTTTTGCATTTTTCCAGTAACAATAATGCCTCAGATAGCTATTTGGTGACAGACTAATAATTATAGACTGGAGCAGTGAAAGCAGGTGTCACGTCCCTATGTGACACCCAAGGGTATCAGTACTTTTTCTCAATGCACATAGGATGTAGGCAGAGGCTACTTAAACTCACGCAAAGGGAGAAATGCACCATGATGCTTGTAAAAGCTGCACACTCATTATGTCAGTAGCCCACTGTGTGATGTCTGCGAGCCATTACCAACTTGTGAGTCAGGGGGTGAAGGGGATTCAAACAAGAAAGGTTTTATGAGGATTAAAAATGCATTCTGGTTTCGTCTACTCACTGGTTACAGTTTCATAAAAAGGATTTGTGAAACAGTGGGGAAGGGTTCATCCCAGGCTTGAAAGTGGCTCAAAGCATGCATTTACCAGGCTATATACTAAACATAGACGCACAGCAATAGAGATGATAGAGATGTATATTATTGTGCATATATTCTGCATATTAAGTTCACCAAACCTGCTGTATGAAACACTTACATCTGCCTATCTGTGATGGACTTTCACCTTATTTAAATAACTAGACTAACCTAGACTAACCCCACATCGAATCCGGCGTCTGGACAGACTTAAACGGTACTTTTTGCGGTGGTCTTTAACGCGGCGGTGGCGCCAAAGACCAAGTGCGGAGCTCAATTGCGCGGATCGGGACCGTCCCCCTCGGGACCGGGACGTACCTGGGGTTGGTGCGGTTCCAGAAGACGGCGTATCGGTCGGACACCACCTTGGACGCCGGGTCCTGGCCGTACACACACATCCGGACGAAGAGGAACAGCAGCAGGAGGAGAAACATCTCCACCTGCGGCATCGCGGCGAGCCGGGTTAAGGGGGTCCCCCGCCGGGCGGCGTCGTCGCTCCTGGTCGCGGTCAAAGTTACGAGGCGGTCGTCGCCGGTGAGAGTCGCCCAACGCAAGCGTCGGCGTTCAGTCCATTACACGGAGCCCGTGGGGTCTGCCGGGAAGCGGTGTGGGGGTTTCGCGAGGTCCTTTGCGCGATCGCTGCTGCTCCCCGCGCCAGGAAAACCGGACGCTGTATCTTGAGATCGCCGATGTGAGAAAATAGGCATAAAGCGGTGTCATGAAAAGGTGGAGAAATAAAAAAGGGAACTAAAAAACTATAATACGCTGTTTGAGTCCAGACAGACCCGCTCAGCACCGACCTTAGTCCCGTCTGACCAAGCTGTGCGCACGCAGCGACACTTTCCGAAACTCGGGAGCAAATTGCCCCCCCAAAAAGAAGCGACAACCTGTGTCTTACTACTGGGGGGGGGGGGGGGGGGGGGGAGGGAAAAAACTAAACTAAACAAAAATGTCTTACAGCAAAGATGATTAAAAAAGGCGACAACAACCTCACTCCGTGGCGGCACTCTCTTTCCAGACCAACTCCTGCTTTGTGCCGCCGTATCGTCCGTGGGCTCGAGACCGCGGCGGTCCGCGCGCTGCGCAGCGGAGGAAGAAGAAGGAGAAGAAAACACGTCTTCAGTTAGCGGAGTAAATAACGTCCTGTTGTCGTCGTCCGCGGACCCACTTCGTCACCTGACGGGTAGTCAGTCAGCGCACGGACCGACTGAAGTGGTGGGTGTTGGGGGGGTGTGGGTGTGTGTGTGTGTGGGGGGGGTGATGGTGGTGGTGGTGGTGGTGGGAGGAGAAGTGGTGTATCAGTCTGAAGAGACGTACCAAGTCAGTGGTCTCGCTCCCGCTGCCATGCTCCCCCAGACCCCACCTCCCCCCCCTCCCGCCTCCTCATCCCCCTCCTCCTCCTATTGTGCCGGTGCGCGCGGGTACAGTTTCATGCTCGCGCACGCTCTCATTGGTTTGAATTTGAATGACGGGCGTTTCGCTCACACACACACACACACACATACATACATACAGCCCTCCTCTCGGCGTGTGTGCGTGTGTGTGTGTGTGTGGGGGGGGGGTATATATACGTCCCTGAGCAACACATACTTCATTTGTTAAGGTGCGTACGTCGGTCCAGGCTAGCTACCCCCCAGGGCAGGGGCTTGGGGCGTTTTATACTTCTTCTTTATACTGCCGCCTACACGCAAAACCCATTAACCATACACGCCATTATTAGACGAAACAACGAAGTAGGGTTGGCCGGACATCTGATGCCATTAACGGCCACGACTGACCATACGCGTAAAGTTTGTAAAACGTGCTATTTTATGGCCTCATGGCTGCAGGTCAGCTACGTCCACATGTTTGAATGTATTTTCTCCCCCATAGACCTGAATGCTATAGTTGTGGTGTATTTAATTGACTATGTATGTATATATGAGCATGTGTCCGCGGTGTAACCGCCGCCCTCCATGCGCCACGCAGCGGCGGCGGAGGGAACTGCTAATTAAACAACCTAATGTGTTTCGGATTATCTCGTTGTTTTCTCATGTCACCGTGAAAGAAAACGCACCGAAGAGGAATAAGTCTCCCCACACACTGATACATTCACCACGACCAAAGGCTTTGCAGTGCGTGAACAAGGGCCAGTGGCCTTGAGGAGTATGCCCCATGTGAGGCTGGTTGAACTAAACCCCCGCCATGACAGCAGCACTGCTGCTGGGCCGTCAGCGCGAGGCTCACGGGTTTTAGCGCGAGCGCGACAAGACGCTGAACGCAGGAGCTCACCGTTCCCGCCCATCCGGGGTCCGCCGGAGCCGGAGGGCACTTTAAACGGTTGGACTCGACCCTAAACTAACTAAATTGGCCTCGGATCTGTGATCACTGTCGCGTTTAAAACGAGATATGTCCGAGAAAACAACATGTGGGACCGTTTAGACCAAGTGCACAGAGCCGCTTGAAAGGCAGAAGGCGCCTTCATAGCCGATATCTTTATTTAGAGGCAGGGAATGACCAGGAGCACTTGAAAAGGATGAAACGCACATTTCATGTAACAGAGTAACCACCTTAACATGTCGAGAGAGCACCTGCTCCTTTGGTCAGACAGAGAAAAGTGAGGTTCTGACCCATCTTACAGTGAAACCCCTACTCTGATCATGAGTGGGTGTGTGTGTGTATGTGTGTGTCTCCATGGGGATTATGAGTATGTGCATGTAAATGCACGTGTGTGTGTCACATCGCATGCGTGTGAGAGCATGTGGCAGAGTGACGGTCCACCTCACCCATATAACACACTAATCCATGGGCTGAAAGCATGATCTCATCCTGGGCCTGCTTCAGGTATGCATGATACATGTCTACGTCGCACAAGACAATGCAGGCATTCGAGCGGAGCCAGTGTGTGACTGTGCTAACAGAATAACGCAGCCAAGCATTTTAAAGGCGCCTGCGCACCGGCCCCAAAAAACACAAGAAACCAAACTTTAGGATGTTGGGCAAAGTTGGTCGACGACAATTCGACATGTTTGCCATTAAAAAAACCGTAATCCAACAACATCCGTCAACCAGCAACTGGTATGGCCCAGTGGGCCGATGTGGGGGTGTCTTGGTGTCTTTTTGGCAGTGTGCACTGTGCAAGCACCTTAATGGGTCTCTTTCTCATGGCCTGGCGGCTGAGAGTCACACGCAGTGTGAGATCACTATCTCACTGCACAATAAACCCTAACACACATACATACATACAAACACACACACACACACACACACATGTATATATATGTACACACATATACACGTGCACACACATACATATACACACTACAAAAGTATAGATTTGATCTATCACGCGCAGAACAATATATTGCATTATATGACCAAAGCATTGGCAATAATGGAGAGAGCACTTATAGATTCCATCCTTGGTTCTTCTGTGGTTTAAAATAGCACCCTTCAATGCACTGCTGTCAATAAAGTAGCAGCAGCGTGCGTTTAAGTTGTCACATAGACATTAATTCCCTGGGGTTTGGATTTTATCACTAGGGGCTAAATACATGAATCACCAAAAAATGTTTCCTTTCCTTTTGTGCAGTTATTCACCAAAGTGGATAAGGGATGGAAATGTGTCAAGTTGCGTCTCAGTAAATCTCATTTGAAGCTTTTAGAAGAAAACGATTATATATTTTAACAATTGGATTGCACATATGCCTTCTTGGTTCAAGCTTTCACTTCTTTCTGAACTTCCACATCATGTAGTTTCCCACATAAATAAAGTATTCCTGTATTAATGTAATTAAATGTAACTTGAACCTGCACAATGTAACTTTTCTTACTGCAGCCATCAAGTGTTTAGCGTGTTTAAAGTATAAAATCCATCCAGTCTGTACACATTGTGTTCCTTCATTCCTTGTTTACTTGGAGCATTTTGGTTCTGTTAAAAAATGTCACATTCAGACAAGATGACATAGCACAGTGTATGTCTTAATACCTTAGATCTACATGATTAATAATACCTTAGCTCTACATGATTAATGCGATAACGGTGAGTAAATATATGGGCAACATTCACAGCTCTCTCTGTCTGTCTCTCTCTCTCTCTCTCTCTCTCTCTGTCTCTGTCTCTCTCTCTCTCTCTCTCTCTCTCTCTCTCTCTCTCTCACGCACACACATACACACACATTTGATCTGTGTCTCTCCTCCTGAGTGGACAATGCCTCACCCTAACCCCTCATGAAAAAGTAAATGTTTATCTCTCCCCCAGGGGTACAGCTTATTTCTCCGTCTCTCCTTCCCATCACTGGCGTCTTAGAGTCCCCCATGTCAACCTCTGCAGCTGGCCTCACACACAGCAGCGCAGCAGTGGTAAGTTGCACTTGCTGAGGAGAGGGACAACAGGTCCAAATAAAAGTATTACTGTGCCCGCAAAAGTACACTTCACTGTGTGGAGAAATGAGAAATGTGTCTGAAGGAGTGGCCCAGGGAAGCGGGGAGAACCGAGACACAGGGAAGAGATCTTGGGAGGTCTTGGTTATTTTCGGTCCAGTGGGTGCTTGTAGAGCTGTGTGTGGCACCTGGTTGACCTCTTTTGTACACACATGGCCACTGTGAATACAAATACACAAGGTGGTGCATGCATGCATGCGCATGGGTATGCGCGCACACACACACACACAAACACATATATACACATGCAGACACACACACATGCACACACGCACCCTCACACACTCAAAGTAAAATAAACATGAAGACGCATGGAATGAGCACATACAGACACACGCGCACATACGTACACATAGGCCTACAGACAGACACACACACACATCCATGTTTATCTGTGGAAGACAAAGTCAGGGCATGGCTGTTTTCATAGGCGATGTTCCTGTGAGCATTAGTGAGTAAAGCGTGTGACCCATGCAGACCGCCCTGCTTAGAGTCGACGCAGAATAAAAGCCAGGGCTGCTGACATAGGAATTTCAGTTATTTTTGGAGGGGGGTGGGGGGGTTCGCACTCGATTTGATTCTTTTACAGATTTTGAAAAAGGCGTAGAGAGCGGCAGCGTCAGGCGTCATCTTTTTTTAACAACCCTTAACAAGGAGTAGGACAGACAGAGTCCCAGCTGTCGTGGCTGTCCAGTGGACCACCGAACTGTCAACATGCAAGGGCACTATCCGAACCAAAGCCAAAACGGCCCCACCGGGAGCCATGATGTCACAGAGCTCAAGGCCAATCGTAATTACACTCATTGATCGCCCTTTTTGCTCTTTCAATCAGATCACTCACTCCCATTTTCGGGGAAATGTCAGCAGCCTGAAATTAGCCTATTCCTGAGAGCCCAGCAGTCAGGATTAGTTTGGGGGGGGTAAGAATACAGGGGGGGAGGTCACATGATCGGATGATGCCCGAGGGCATCTCCATACATTCAGATGGTCAGTCAGTGGACTTTCTAGAAGGGATACGCTACATGTGAAGCCATGGTGGGAGAAATAAAGAACTGACCCTTTGAAGTAGTTCTTTATGCTAATCTCTGCACTTCAACTGATTAATTATACACCCAATACTTACATATCTTTTAAAACCTCTTCAAATAAACACGTCCACAAATGAGCGCTTTATTCATTGGTCTTTGATCCGAAGGGGTTTCAGGGTTGAAGTGGCCACTTGTTCATAACAGGACATTGGGGAGCTGTGAATTGGTAAAATGAGATCCGCTTTGAGCGGTGTGTCAAATTGATTGTTTGAAGGACACATCAATTCAGTGGCTGCGTGGTGGCGGATCTGAATGGCAAGGGGTCACCTGCTGGTCGGCTAGACCCAGACTGGCGTGCTGGTTGGTGGTAGTGAGTTGGGTACGGGGCACATGAGGGTAAGGGCTGGTGGGGGATTGGTGGGAAGGAAAACCAAACCCTAAAACAACTTATTTAAAAAAACGTAGGCTACAATGTAGATATGGACTCAAATTGCCCTCTATGGGTTAAATGCATGCTTTTGCATGAGTTTCCTGTTATTGGAAGTTTTGGGATACAAGATAACATCAATCAAACATTCTGGCTACACCACCCCCCACCCCCAAATCTGATTGGAGCAAGTGGGAGTCGTGGGAGTGGCATGTGCAAGATAGCAAAAGCTTGAACAGCAATATGTTTGCCAGGAGTCGGACAGAAGGCATTTTTTCAATTTTGATAGTAGGTGGGGACTAGCTTAAACAAGGGTGTTTGTTTTCCTTTAAGGGGGTACATGAAGGCTAGAGCTGGTGGTGGTAGGGGTGTATGGGGGGACTGGGGGGTTAGGGCAGGTGGTGGGAGGGGGAGAGGGGACTGGAGGGTTAGGGCTGGTGGTAGTAGGGGTGGAGGGGGGGACTGGGGGGTTAGGGCTGGTGGTGGTAGGGGTGGATGGGGGGACTGGGGGGTTAGGGCTGGTGAATGGATAGTTGTGGTGGTGGTGGTCAGTTGTGTAAGGGGGTACATCGGGTATCACTGGTGTTAGGGTTGTGTTTGGAGTGAGGATGAAGGGGGAATACATGGTGAAAAGGCAATGTCTGGCTCCACTTCCGACAGATATCTGATCCTCTTGCGGGAAGGCCCTGTGTGAGACTGAAACAGACACTTTTCAATAAAGTCCAGGACCCAAAGGTGGCCTTTTGAACATGCTTTGGAGACTGATGCCATGTGCTTCAGTTTCAGACTTTGGAAATTCCCCAAATTCAAAATGGAGACATTTAATGTGAACCGCAGTTCATGAGTAGTGTATAAAAACAGCCAATAACATAAATAAACTGTTCCATTGAATTTCGTTTTTACAAGTTGATATGATACTTTTCATGAAAATAAAATTAGATTTGAGGTTAACATCATTGTGCTGAATCTCATGGTGGAGGTAAACTGATAGCTCTTTTGGAAATATGTCCTGCTGCAGTAAGGGAGACATGAAAAAAAATGTTTTGCTAACAAAAGATTTGCCAATGATGTGATACAGAGAGCAATGCACAGTCTTGTCCCAATATTTGCTTGGTGCCTTGTTCCTTTAATATTTCACATCACTGGCTAGCATGCCACCTCTAGTTGTTTCAGCTACCTTTGTTTTGCTAGCTGTTGCCCCACTTTGTTTCTAAGTGAATACATCACCCCAAAAGTTCACTTGCAGTCAGTTTTCAGTCCCTCCAGGATTTCGCCGGCCTTTTTTGTGATTGTTGCGGCCTAAAATGCCTGCTGTTGCGTGAGCTTTTCCAAAAAATTGCGATGAAAGTTGTGGTGTTTTTTAGGCTTTTGTTGCGATTACAGTGCGAGAGGATGTGAAAGTTGCGATAAAAGTCGTGAAAGTTGTGAAAGTTGCAATTTTCCTGATAAAATTAAGTTAGTACTGCAATTTTGCTGAGTAATATGTTAAATATTAAGACAAAGCGGGTGGTAAACTCCATCTAAGGCTAAATACTGCACGAGACCGATAGTCGACAAGTACCGTAAGGGAAAGTTGAACAGAACTGTGAAGAGAGAGTTCAACAGGGCGTGAAACCGTTAAGAGGTAAACGGGTCAGGTCCGCGCAGTCTGCAACCCGGGGGACTCAACCCGGCGGGTTACGGTACGGCGGCTCTGTGTCGTGAGGATCGTCTGGTCGGCGACCCCCGCCCGAGTCGGCTCCGGCCCCCGTGGGGCGCATTTCCTCCGTGGCGGTGCCCCGCGACCGGCTCTGGGTCGGCTTGGAAGGGTTCGGGGGCGAAGGTGGCCGGCGGTTTCAGCCTCTGGCTTTACAGCGCCCCCCCGCTCCGACCTCGCCGCTTCCCGGGGCTGTGGATGCAGTATCTCGCTGCGCCTTCCTTAGCCGTTGGTGGGGTAAGTGACAACGTAACAACGTCGACCCCTCCAAGATGACGCCAATGATTGGTCAAATTTGTGGGAAAGTTGCAGTGATTGGTTAAAATTGCAACACCGCCATGAATTTGCAGGGATTGGCTGATGTTGCGTTGAAGTTGCAAATCGCAACATCGCGAAATCCTGGAGGGTCTGACTTTTACCCAGATCAATAATGAATTAAACAAACAGGCAAACCACTAAAAATATATATATGATAATGTATTGACTTATTATTAAATATATTCTACAAAAATTACATGAGCACTTTAGTTACCAAGGTTATTTTAGATTAGTTGAAATGTATGCAGAAGTGTAAATGTCAGAATTCTACCCTGACAGTTTACAGAACAATTATCTGTACTATGATATGCTTTGTATTAAAAAAATGTAATGAAATGTTGAGAAAAAGCTCTGCCTATTATATACTAGTTAAATATTGTACTTAACAAAACTGTTCAGCTGTACTTTCATGCACATAATTAATAACACATTACAGCAGTCACCTGTCATGCAGACTGCAAAAATAATGACTTGAAATGATTTTTAATTTAAAAAGTACAAAGCATCTATTAGTGTAGTGAATGTTTTAATTATCTTGTAAGAACAAAATATGATGGCTTTAAAAATATACATATCATTCTTGTTTGTAGAAAACTATGAAACTGGGAAAATGTTCCCAAATTAAGTTTCACCTGCCAAGGCTGCCGGACTGTGGAAACGTTTTCCTGACGAAAAGCACAAGTATAAAATTCCCAAAGAGGTAAATTCAATGTCAATTCCAACATGAACCTTGTTTGGTTTCAGGTCATATTTATGGGTGAGTCTGGTGTCGAGTCTTCATTGTTTATATCTTCTACAATGTAGCGAGGCCTCATATTTCGAGAGTAGAGCACCATGTCTTTAACCTAGATTTACCTTTCATTGGTGATGTATTTGTTTAGATAATCTTTAAATTCCTCAACGCATTTTGTGGCAAGTCGTTGGACAGGATTACGGGGTCAACGTGAGACGGGCTGCTTCACACAAACACAGGAGCCAAAGCTACCAAAAAGCCACCATATATCAGGGTCGTCGGGCGAAAACGCACTAAACCTCATGATATTCACATTAGCTCAGTTGAGGTATTTGTGTTAAAATGTGCATTTGAGGATTATCTCCCACGGGTTAATACGAATGCATAATCTTCACACGTAAAAAAATGTAACTCACACACTCTTACACTTACATTTTTAAGTTAACTTTTTCTGAAAAATTGACACTGACGTGAGATAGATGGAAACTCTTCCCTGGTTTGTGTAACTTTAGCGAGTACAGGACTGGAGGTATTTCACAGTTGATGGGGCTTGGCAGTGATAACTCCTGCTCTGCTCACGGCATCAAGGAGTCTGGCTATCGTAACGGCCAGGAAACAAAGCATCTGGTAATGGGACTACACACTCACTTACACAACACACACTCTCTTCTCTGTAAATCTATCAACGTTTGTCTCTGCAAAGTTTGCATGCGTGCGTGTGTGTGTGTGTAGGTTTCTCTCTCGCTCTTTCTTGAATGTGTGTGTGTGTGTGTGTGTGCGTGTGTGCATGTTTGTGTGTGTGTAAGATTGAGAAAGAATGAGTGTTGGTGAGAAAGTGAAAAATGGTGGTGTTGCACGCATAATGGATGTTGTATGTATGACGAATGTGTTAGGGGAACATCCTGACACCCCCCCTCACACGCAAACACACACACACACACACACAGTTGCAAGACTTAACCACTTTCCACCAATTGTATCCATGCATGTATAGATAGTTTAAAGTACACTAACTAGATGCATATGTATATAAATATATAGTATTGTGTTTATATGTATACACACACACACACTATATATATATATATATATATATATATATATATATATATATATATATATATATATATGTCTTAATTCCAGACTTTTCATAACCAACGGTGACAGTGTAAATGTTTGCATAGGTCATTTCATAATGCTCTTACTGTGTTTTGATTTGTGTTCTCAGTACCACAATAGGAAAGAAAAACATCACATTAGTCTGAAAGTGAAAAAATGCACCTGACTTAATTCTTTTGTGGTAACCGATAACCTTGGCCTCACAAACACACACACACACACACATATAAGGATCATTGTTATTTGAAATAGATGCAAGTTGCAAAAAGTATATTTGTTATCGTTAATGGGCTTATGAGTCTTGCAGAAATCAACTTTTTGCAATATTCCCACTGAGAGAAATCTGTGTTTTTGCAGGGGCACACAAATTCTAGCCATGCTATCAGGCTTGCACAGCCACAATGACATCCCACAGTGCCTTTACCCCTCTCCTCTCCTGATAGAGAGGGAGGTGGCAGTGGTAATTCTGGGTAATGTAGGAAAACAACACACTAGTGCAGATCATGATAACAAATGACAAATTGCAAATAGCAAGGGAATGGACTGCACATCAATGTCCGATGCTTCATAACAACGTGTGGAGGGAGTTCGCCTGTAGAGTTATTCCTCTAACCGCCGGTGAGTGTGTTTCAAAAAACCAAGGATCTCTTTGGGTGTCATGTCTGGTAAACAAAAGCCTAAATATTGAAATAAATGGACTCTAGGCTTTTTCCACTTCAGGATTCCTAGCGTCAATTTGTCCTTGAGGGCACATGAAAGCGCGGTAATGGCATCTCGCACCAAATGAGAACTGCTGTGGCAACACGACCATTAAGACCTGCAATTTGTGAATATGGCTGTGATTTCATTTGCCAATTTGATCAATGAATAAAATTACAATGCACTGTGACTCATCCCACCCCCCTTCTCCATGAGCACTCGGCTGGAAAAGCCTGATATTCTGACACCGCAGCCCCTACACCCGTCAGACACACATGAGCACTGACGCACGTGCACACACACACACACACACACACACACACAGAAGCATGTGCACACATGCAGACACACATGCAAACCTGCTCAACCACACAACACACACACACACACAAGCACATGCATGCAAACACACTCACACGAAGCAGGGTGAGGAATGCTCATGATCATTCTGGCTTGTGGTTGTGTGTGTACGTCTGCATGTGTGTGTGTGTTTGTGAGTGCGTGCGTGAGTGTGTGCAAGACAAATGTTGTGCATGTGTGAAAGAGAGAGAACAATAAAGGGAAGAGAAAGATAGAGATTTTGTGTTTTTCCATATGTAATGGCTGGTTGACTCATTCATTTCATACACATGAAACTGTATAGGTGCATGTGATAGGTAATAAATGCAATATTTATGTCACACATACACATTCAATTCACCCAAAGGGGTCCAGGATGGAGCAGCAACGTTTTCTATATGCATTTCTCTTCATAGCAATTGATATTGAACTGAATCAGAACTGACGAAAACAGTGGAGTCCCTGGAGCTGTGTGGTGCTGGCCCACACAAGGTCCTCAACCAGTCGGCTGGGCTGCACAACAGTCCCTGTATTCACTTGCCAACAGTCCCCTCGCTCTATTAATGTCGTCAAATGATTAATGTCGCCTGCTTTGGGTCCTGGCACATTTTCCACTGCTGAACACAGAGGCGACGAGGTACAGCTGTTGTATGTTGTAGTTGTTGTTATTGTTGCTTTTGTTATAATTGTTGTTATCGTTGTTGTTGTTGTTGTTGTTTGTGCAGTGTGTGTGTGGTTGATAGCTGGTTTACAGCCTCACCTGGGGGGTATACTACGAAGCTCGCTGAACATATCCAGGCTTTCTTGGGAAAACCTGGATTGCTAAATACGAAACTCGCGATCAGAGTTAAACGGTTCCACGAAGCTCACTTAAAGTAAATTTGTCAAGCCAGGTTTTCCGCTTTAGGTTCAATGCGCGTTCACATAAAAAGGGCGTAACCCAACGATATTCACCTTGACGCAATGGATCCGACGGAGCGAACACAGGCTGTGTATGTCACTCAGGAGGAGCAAGTAGTGATTATGAACTCATACGAGGAGTTTAAAAAGCAAATAACGGCAAGGGGCGATACAGTTGCCCATAATAAGGCTAGGGATGCGTGCTGGCAAAAAATAGCAGATTCTGTGAATGCGTAAGAATTGTTCGCCATTAATCCCAATAGAGTGCATATGATTGCAAAATGCAAAAGCAACCTCCAACTTGCTTTATTGTGCAATTTAGGGAATTCCTTTCAAATACATCCTATATGTAAGAAACGTATTGCATGTGCTGGAAGGTAGCGACGGTGGTGTGGTGGATTAGGATGTGAGCTGACGCAGCGACCGGGGTTCATATCTTGCCTGTCCATCATCACGCCTTTTACCCCCATCTAGATTACCAAACTGGATAATTCCATAACATTAATGAATAAGTATTCCATATGACATGAGAAATATAACTTATTAAACTACACATAAATGTACTTCACTTGGGAATCGAACCCAGCACGCAGAATCTCAAGACTGACACGCTACCGCCACATACTCATTCATGTATACGGGTGTTTTCTTTTACCTACAAGTTGATAAAATCCTTCCTTGACAGTTTGTGTTGGCAAAAAGTTGGGAAACACCACGAACATATGTAGCAGTGTATTTAGGGCAGCTACAACCTTGCGTATCGCAAGGCACACTGTATTTTTGCTTATATACCAACTGTATGCAAATATGTACCCGTGGCAACAAATCGCAGTGAAACACAGACACACTGCTTCTTTTTGTAGCATTGCCTACATAAGGTCCAACAAGGACGATCAAATAGCGAATACCCTCTGATGAGAACCTGTATCTCTCATAAAGAATATCCTCAGGCAATGCCAAGGGATCGGATCTGTCCCGAAAGCGGCGCTCAGCTTTAAGAAGCCGATCTAATCGGAAAGTCTTAGCTGAAAACCTCCTCCCGACCAGGTTTGGTTGCCAGCATAAGTTACCATGGTGATATAGCGACGCTAAAAGAGAGCGACTTTCGTAGGACAGCTAACCCAGGCTTTGAGCGCAACATACCTCGCTAACCCACTAATCGAGGTTCGTAGTATACCCCCCTGGCCTGAGACTGATTGGACTCTGGCTGGGTGGGGCTGCACACCTGTGGTGCAGAGCAGTGTGCGAATTATACCACGGTCTCCGTGGCACCACACGGGTTGTGCTAGGTCTATGTACAATATTTACATGAAACACCCCGATGGATCATGCTCATGTCAACAGATTTCCCGAATGGGCTACGCAAACTTCAATGAACTTGATAGTAAATAATCCACGGACCACCAATGATGTGTCTTTTGACTGTTTAATTGAATTAACTTAGAATTACTCAACAACTTACATTGTTTCACAATCACATGGGCTATAGCCTATAAGGCTGTACACAGAGCCAAACACACGCGATAAGAGCAGCCAGCGGCACCAACCATGAACAATATGGCAATAGCCTATTATTTACAATACAGCATACAGCTAGGACTAGCACAACACAACCCTCTCACTGCCTGGAGAGACGCAACGCCACATACAGTAGTGGGTGGAGCTGCAGCGCTCCCGCCACGCTTCAAGCGCCTCGTGCAAGCAGGCAACACTTTTTTCATGAATCATGAACTCAAAATACAATTTTATTTCTCTTATTTTACATCTTTGAGGGAAAACCATGGCCAAAATATAATTTATTTGGCAATCATATCAATATTTTAAAACTCCCCCAAAATTTCACAAACCAAGTTTCCAGGGGAGCTCAGGTGGCCACTAGGGGAGCCATGGCTCCCCCTGCTCCCCCCTAACTCGCACCCTGGTGCAGAGCCATCATGGCACCCAGGATAAACCAGCTATCAACACACACACTCAAGAGAGAGCCACTGTCATGTCAGCATGTACCATCTGCTCGGCGTATTACATCTCGCCATCTCCAATAAATGGATATACTTCTACAACATCTGCCTGTGTCCTGCGTCGAAGGGCCCCAGCAAAAGCCACTAAGTTGGCGTGTGGCAGGGAGCAACTATCACATTGTTCTTGTTCTTATAATTATTATTATTAGGTATTCACAGCGTATTTGTGGACACATATTGTTTCTGTAGGGATTATTATTATTATTATCAATCACCTTATTATTGTTATTGTTGTTGTTGACCCTGTTTGTATTCATTCCTGCATGCCAGCACGATTTCATAAGTGGATGCAAGCATGTCATTCTATTCTCCACACCTTGAATTCAACAAAGACCGTGAAAGATAATAACTCCTCGGTTCAGAGACACAGCCCCCCCCCCCCGCCCTACCCCCCCCCCCCCTCCCAACAAAATCCCCTTTTTTTATTGGGTTCCAGGACTCAGAAGGTCTGTGAAGGTTGGTTTTATTTGTTGTTAATGTCCTTTTAGTTGTTGTTGTTGTTTGGGGGGGGGGGGGTTGTTGGCGGTTACGTTGTCACACCACCTTCTCCCATCGTTTGTCTGTAGAAGAAGAGCAGGGCATGAGAGATATACAAAAAAAGCAAGCGATAGCAGCAAGAAGATGCCGATGATTGAAATAATATGCCTCTTATCGTCAGGGGGGGTGGGGAGGGGGTCTCTATGCCCGCCGGAGCACCGGCCCTCGGCGGTCGATAGCGCCTCGCTGTTAAAAATGAAAAATATTGATCGCCGTCAAAACCTCAAGCCGCTGTGCTGATTGCGCGCAAGGAGAAATGTGTATCAAGTCTCACGATGGCAGACCGAGAATGACAAACCGACAGCCGGCCCGGCCGTCTGCAGACGGAAGGACGTTCTGGAAGTTCATCTGAGGCGACATGCTTTTCCTGTCAACATTTCCTCTCTCTCTCTCTCGCTCTCTCTCTCTGCGAGCCATCACACTGATAACAGTCTTATCGGAGCACAACCAACACCCCCTCCTCCTGTCCCCGCCATCCTTTACACCTGGACATTCCCCGGCGCCGACGCAGGTACGACAGCCTGGGTTTTTCAGGCAGGGGATTGAACCACGACCATGGTCTGACCTCCCTTGTTTACGCCTCTTCCGTGTCTGACTGTCACGAATGGACAGAGAGCTCCGAACGGCAGTTAATACGCCGACTCCCAGAGTAATCGGTATGGGAACACGGGCCGAGCGCTATCAGAATGGGCCCAGACAGAGGCTGTCATTGAGGGAGAGGTAACCCGGTGACAGAGGGAGTCCTCTGTGTCACACCGGGGGCTGCATTCCTGGTAAACGCCTGCTCACCGAGCACCAGGCAGCCACGCTATTAGATTTGTGTGACCTGTAATCGAATGACAGGGTCCGGTGACCAGGAGGCGAATCTGACACATGAAAGCGCCGTGTGCTTGGTCGGAGACAGACACACACACGCACATTCATGCGCACACACAGACTCGCACACAAACATGCACACACACACACACACACACACACACCTTAGTAGTGCAGCCTCCACTTGTCAACAACCAATCAGATCAATGTCTTCATCAGTATGGAGCAGGTGAATTCTCTTTCATACACACGGATCACATGTGTGTGTGTGTGTGTGTGTGTGTGTCTGAAAGATGGATGCTCTGCCCATGTGGTCTTTGTCCAGTAGAACCACATTCACATGTATAACATGTCATTTATTGTCTAAACCTACAGAACTCGGTTTAGACATTTAGAGGATGATTGATGGAGGACGATTCGACAAATGGGCTTGAGTTGACTAGACTGAACTACTAAATACACTTTTTTTTAGGACACAACAAATGTGTAATAAGATTTTAGGTGAATTCTGTAATCCAGATTAAACAGTATAACGGCTCCACAGATAGAGGAGTAAACCTCATACTATACTCACACACACACACACACATGCAGGCACACACACATACACACACATACCCAGGCACAAAAACACACACACACGCTCACATGCACACGAATACACACACACACTTTCACACACTGGCAAACACACACACACAGACGCAGACACACACAGACGCAGACACACACACACACACACACACACACACACACACACACATTAATAGAGTAATTCTGGTGGTGATTAAAACACCATATGTCAGAACCAAAACAAAATGTCTGCAGAGGAGATGAATGGTGACACTTGTACAAATAAAGAAATGAAGAGCAGTCAGGAGGAAGGAGAGAGAGAGAGAGAGAGAGAGAGAAAGAGAGAGAAAGAGAGAGAGAGCAAAGGGAGAGAATGAAGGAGAGGCGATGATAGAAGAAGGAGAGGGAGAAAATGAAGCAGAGGAAATGATAGAGGGAGAAGGGAGGGAGAGAATGAAGCAGAGGAGATGATAGATGGAGGAGAGGGAGGGGAGAAAGAATGAGGGAGAGGAGAGGATAATAAAACAAGCTAGAAAGGAGAGACTTTAGGAATCGATAGAGAGACTGCACTCCACAACAAGAGAGAGCGAGAGAGAAGTTGAGGAAGTCGGTATTATGAAGCTCATTTCAGGCTTCAGCAGCATCATTGGACGACCCGGTCTTCCGGGGGCCACAGCTGTATACACAGATGACTGCGGGGGTTTGATGCTGACCTCTTCTTCTGCAACAGGAGGTGATCTATCACACTCGCCATTCATCACCCTGTTTCACCTCCACCACCTCCTTACAGGTTACACCACCCGCCTGTTTATTCCTATGCCCTCTCTCTCTCTCTCTCTCTCTCTCTCTCTCTCTCTCAGGAAGCCTGATACACTGCTTACACTTGACTTGGGTGTGTGTGTGCGTGTGTGTGGTGTGGGGGAGAGCGTTTGTGTGTGCGTGTGTGTGGTGTGGGGGAGAGCGTTTGTGTGTGTGTGTGTGTGTGTGTGTGTGTGTGTGTGTGTGTGTGTGTGTGTGTGTGTGTGTGTGTGGGAGGGAGGGAGGGAGGGAGGGAGGGAGGGAGGGAGGGAGGGAGGGAGGGGGACTGTGTGTGTAGGGGGAATGGGTGCATGTGTGTGTGTGTGTGTGTGTGCATGTGTGTGTGATGAATAAAATAAAAATGGTGCCATATATTCCTAGTCGCAAATACTTGCACAATGACGCAAAGAGAGATCCAATGTATACTCACCAACACACACATGCACATTGAAAAGGGTGTGTCACTTTCAAAGTATACACGAGTTGAGTCTAAAGCAGCATATGTATATTGTCTCAAGTGTCCTGTTATACTGAGCTTAGTATTTTCTAAACATTTCACCACTCCATTTTACCGGAGGAGGAATTCAGCCTGTGAATGGACTTTTTTTCCCGGTGAACGCCTAAAGTGTGCATTTAGATAACCTACGCTAACACACTTGAGTTAATCAACATCAGTTCCTTGAAAACAAAGAAAGCCAACAAACTTATCTCCTCACCAAAAGGGTGGTGACTGGTGGAAATAATGGTGACAGTTTGGATTCCACGGTTGTGAAACAACACACACTGCTTTTCCTAAAAGGGTCGATATTAATTGTGTAGGTATTTTGAGCTTCATCACAGTTAGTCTGTCCGTATGCCGATCCTCATTCCATCCATCTATGCAGCCATATAAAAAAAAACATTTGATATTATTTAGTTATTTGATTAATTGTAAAATTGTTAATTTCTGTAAAATGGCCTAATTGAATATCCTAGACAATCTTATTTTGAAAGGTTGCTTAGCTTTTGTACTTTTCAACCTAAACACAATTTTATCATTAATGATTTGATGTTAATTTCCATACATAAACATGTCAAGGCAATGTGATATACATGTTTTGGCCACAAAAAAGCATAGGATTGCCTATTATGGAAAAACTCATTACATTATTTTTATTACATTAGAATGTTGTTGACTTAAACAGCTGTAAAAAAAAACAACAACTTTTAATGAATTAACTATGAACAACTATATATATATATATATATATGAATTAACTGTGAACAACTATATATATACTGTATATATATATATATATATATATATATATATATATATATATATATATATATATATATATATATATATATAGTTGTTCATAGTTAATTTATTAAAAGTTGTTTTAATGAATAGTTAATTCATATATATATATATATATATATGAATATATATATATATATATATATATATATATATATATATATATATATATATATATATATATATATTTATGTATATATAGACACACAATCCATTGTGTTTTATAATGAGTCCAAGTCAGATGCAGCGAGCTAGAGATACGTATCCTCTTTTGAGGGCGTCAGGCTCAAATGATTAAAGGGATGAGATGATTTGTTAAATGTCATGTTACAATACATCCTTTTTTTATTTCCTCACACATACACACACACACACTCACACACACACACACACACACACACACACACACGCACACACACACATGTCTTGGTGGATATGAGGACTGGACACATTCCAGGGCACAGCAGTCCCTGACTGGTCAGACAGAGGTGCTCATTAGTGAGGACCTACCGGGTAATAGCTCTTAATTTCACATGAGCGAAGCGACCTTACACACCACGGGAGGGTCAAAGGTCATAACATGCCTCTCGTTAGCTCCCAGAGTGCACATTGGCTTTTTTTTCTTCTTTCCTCCGTTTTGTTACGGCAGTGGTTTGAGACCCCAATGTCTCAAGTGTCTCCGCCCATCTCAAACATGTCCTTCTCCCTCTCCCATTGGATGGTCCCTTTCCGGAGTTTATCCAACCCTGACACTCAACTCTGCTTAGTGTAATGGTCCGGTCAGAGATTCGCAGATGGAGAGTAGGCGGGGGGGGGGGGGGGGGGGGGGGGGGGGGGCGCGACCCCACGCCTAACCCTGGAGCTTTAGTTGGAGCTAACGCATCGCTAACCCCTATAGCTCCAGACACAGCCACTTCTGTCAAGGGAAGGATGTAACCCTTTAACCCAAAAGTGAGCATTTTCTCACAAAAGGCTGATTGGGCCCCGAGCTTCAGTGATGTCATGGTCCGAGAGGGACATATGTCGGTTACACACTAGGACCCCCGAGTCATTGTATTGTACTATTGTACTGTGCGGTAATAATACACAAAAAAAAGTCTGGAAAAAAAGCTGTCAGAAATGCCATGAATGCGTCTTTGGTGGTCGGTGTTGGTCTGTGTGATATGAAGAGGTTATTACACTTTGACAATTGTTGACGGGATGATATGGTGGTTTTAGAACCACATTACAGTCATTTGGACCCACAGCCATGACCGCCTGTTTGTGAGGCTCAGGCGGAAGAGACTCACATGGTGGTTCGCGGTAGGTTGTGGTGGCAGAATGACCCGCCACCAAGGCAATGGGAAGAAATGTGATTTAATTCTCGTAAAATAGAAAAACAAAGAAAAACACATTTTTGTCTTCATTTCTTCGGCTAGTTTACAGTATTTACAGTCCTTGGTTGGAACCACTGAAAAAAAGTAAACATTTTTTTCTAAAATGTATGATGTCATTAGGGAACTAACTCATAGGTCAAATCTCCCCCTCCTTCACTGGGGGAGACAGTGGCCACTTTTAGATTGAATTTGTAATAAAAGAATGTAAATGTGAATATTGTGTTACTGAAAACAAACAGCGAGGCTGACGTTAAGGGAAAAAGGCTTTTGTAAAATAAACCTTGTCGGTATTCCTAAATGTTTCTGTTTTCATTCGATGAAACAAATGAGGGTGGGGGGGGGGGGGGGGGTTGAATTAAACTTTTTCTAAAGCAAAAAAATATTGACTTTAATCTCGTTCTCTACAAATTACCGTACAAAAATGGACAATGGCAATACACCTAATGAAGCCACAGAAAAAGGTCTAGTCGACTCTCCTTAAATAAATGACAAGGCAGAATAAAATGATAGACTATGGAAGAAACTCAACAGAGGAAAAGTGAAGAAATAATGAAGAGAGAGAGAGAGTGAGAGAGAGAGAGAGAGAGAGAGAGAGAGAGAGAGAGAGACACACACACACACACACACACACACACACACACACACACACACACACACACGCACACATTAACAGCCCCTTGTATGCGCATCCACAAATACAATCAGAATCACACTGGCTCCATCAGCGGACATTAAAAGTCAGTCAATACAGCAAACATATATTGACTGGCCCTGGCAAGGACAATTGATAAGACAAAGTGTGTTGTACGCACACAGTCACACTCACACACGCACACAGTCACACACGCAGGCACACACACACACGCACGCGCAAACCCCCCCCCCCCACACACACACACACACAGGAGCACGACCTCCACCGAACAGAGATAGAGAGAGCTGGCGTTGGGGCGGATGTGCATCTCTGTTGGCGGTCGGGGGAGAGGGACGCAACACGACAACACACTGTTCAGACCCTGATGGAGGACATGCTTGTGCATACACAGTGGCCATATTAGCCGTGGAGTCGCACGGAGCCTGGGCACAGCGGGAAAAACAACACTAATGGTTTTTGCAAATTCAAAATAGCGGAATCATTAACTATTGCGACAAACACTGTTTGTTGTGGTTTTAATGCGGCCGCACCGCCGGAGTGTGCCGTTTGTTATCAGGTCGTGTTTTGCCTCAAACTGTTTGGAGGGCGGGGAGGAAGATGGATAGATTGAGATGGATTATAATTCATGAGGTGGTTTTGGCGGTTAAACACTGGTGGTTTTGGCAGTTTTACTGCACCGGATGATTAAAGTATTAGGCCTACAGATGCAGAAAGAAAACGGCAAAAAAAAAGAATGATCTTAATTGCAATGCGTAAAGTTTTTACTCTGAAAGCAAAGAAAAAGTGGAAATTCCCTACTTCAGTTTGACCTCTGTGACACTTCACGAGGAAGGTAGTAGATCTAAGGGGGTAGCTACAGTGTAAAACTGTCAAAGGAAATTCTGCTTTTCCGGTCTTTCTATATGTCACCACTTCATTTTATACAATTAAACAATTTATAACATAATTTCCAACCTGATTAAATAATATTAACAAAACCCAGGCTTCACGTGAAAAGTGTGAAAATGTGTGTACAACTCAACATATGCTTTCATTTACTGGAGTTAAACAGCCAGTTATGCGTAATCATAAAATCCCATATGTAGCATAATTTAATTTATTTGACTGTTTTGTATTTATACATGATCTCATTGAAATATAACATTTAATATAACACTGTTATCAGAGCAATGACTCATATTTCCTGGCTTGACGTCATTAGCATAACTCCATTTATGATAGTCCATTACATCTCAACCACTGCTTTGGTTCCTTGGACGTAGTTAATTGAATGTATTTAATAACGGAAATTATATTTTTGTATCCAATAATAAATGAAAAACACACTCATCATATGCACAGATGTATTTGAATCCAGTTATCTTGCTTAGCAATATTCAACATTTTTAAACATGTTAAATATTACAAGCAATTCTCTTTCATGAGCAAAGAACAGTTAAGTTTGAGCAAAGTCAGACAGTCAGCATAAGACTCAAAAGACATAAAAAGAACATTACAGATTAAGTCATCCCCCACCAGCACACTTTGTCGTAACCAGATGAACACAATAGGACTATTGAAATAAGTAGAGAGTGAGTCAAGAGCCTAAACTTGTTTCTGGGATTGGGACACACCTACTGTACATAGACACACACACTCACACTCACACACACACACACACACACACACACACACACACACACACACACACTCATTATCAGTAGGCCTACGTATGCACAGCTTAAACCAGTGGTTGTCAAAGTGAGGTCCGGGGGGTCCGTGGCATATGGCCAAGGGGTCTGCAAAATAAACTCCTACATCCATCCATCTTCTTCCGCTTATCCGGGGTCGGGTCGCGGGGGCAGCAGCCTAGCCCAGCAGTTTATCCTACATAAACAAATAAAACAAGCGTACCTTTGAGATAATTACTTACAGCGTCATTTTTTTCAAGGGGGACATAACATAAAGTTCATTGAGCCAGTAGTGGGAGATCAAGATTTGTTTTTATGTATACAATTCCTGTCAAGTAATACAAGGACAATATATTATTTTGGGTGCATGTTCAATGGGTTCGATTCAGGTTGCAAAACATGGTAGGGGGTCCTTGTGAGTATGTATCCACTCTAATGGGTTCCTGGCTTGAAACAGATTGTGAACCCCTGGCTTAAACTTCAATTGAACTGAACTTAACAGGAAATGAATTGAAAGAACATAATTGATTTGCACAGCCATGTCATCTGGAAAGCAATGTTCTCTATTCAGGACTATTTTCATGAACTTCTTTAAAAAAAACCTAAAATCATTATTATAGGAGGAATATTATGCCTTTAATGAGGGAGCCTGCTGATAAAAGCTAGCTCCATAAGAGGGGCATCAATACATTTTAGGGGACCCATTCAAAATGTTATGAATTACACTTTCCTGTAAGGACATTGAAATCAGTTCAATTTATTTTCCCTTTTATCTCGAGTGTCCTCCAGCCGGTCCTCTCTAAGTTTAGTGGCTAGCTGCGCTCACAATTGCTATAGCCAGGGTGCGATTTGCCGGTGGGGATGGTGGGGACTTTCCCCCCCTCTGGTTTACACGTCCTACCCTCTGCTGAATTATTTGTATCCTCGGTGGGGACAAAATGTATCCCCCCCCACCCAAAGAATTTTCACCATTACATCGTAATTATTAACAACCAAAATACAAAGGGTCCGTGTTCATTTTGATTGTGCTGTGATTTTGATCTACCGGGAGCGAGTCAGAGGCGTCGCACTCGCAGAAAGCAGTTTTATTTTGAAAACCAACCAGATTTTCTTGTGTTTCACAAGTCCAACTTCCTATCTACGTCATCCGCGCCAAAACAAAAGCTTAAATCAAATGGAGAAAAAATGAAAAGAATCCAGAGCAGCATATTGTCATATTTTAAAGGACCACAACAAAAAATTCTGAGAAAAAATATAACAGAAGATGAAACAAGATCTGACATTGCTGATCGGATGGTGGACAGCATCTCCCTGGTTGAGGAGAGCTCCCAGGCCGAGGGGTCA
This sequence comes from Merluccius polli, assembly GCA_030340625.1. Taxonomy (NCBI): domain Eukaryota; kingdom Metazoa; phylum Chordata; class Actinopteri; order Gadiformes; family Merlucciidae; genus Merluccius; species Merluccius polli. The sequence continues at coordinate 171,078 of JAOPHQ010002005.1, read as the reverse complement.
CTTGTTAATCCCTCGCCCCCTGAAACTATGGTTGGGGGCTGCATTGAGCCGGGTCGCTTCGCTAAATGGCGAGAGGGTCGAGAGTGGCTTACTGTCACCACAGACAGGTCAGTCCAGTGCACAGCCTGCTCTGAAATTAAAGATCTGGGTCCCTATACTAATTCTTTCTGAATAAAATGTTTCTAAAAATTATCCCCCCCTCTGGTTTTTTCACAAATCGCACCCTGGCTATAGCTATTCAATGCTAGCTGCTCTGCTAGGCTTTTAGTGGCTAGCCCTGATCCCCAACAGAGGCCATACAGTCTGTGCTCCAGACTCTACAAATGGTGCTGCAAGTCTACAGAGGACTACAGAGAACAGGACCCTTTTGGCTCTCTATCGCCCCCTGCAGGTTTGTAAACTACCAGTTGGACTCAACTACAGGAGAACAAGTTGAACCCCCCCAGTTACAGTATGTTTTCACATATATTTCTCTTTTACAAAAGTTATGTTAGTTATTTTCAAAGTGAACCCTAGAATGAAGAGACCTATGGGGGTATTATTGAGACAATATTATGTGTGTGTGCGTATCTCAATCTGTGTGTGTGTAATAAGATTTGTGTGTATTCACATTTGTGTGTATTCACATTTGTGTGTGCGTAATAAGATTTGTCTGTCTGTATTCACATTTGTGTGTGTGTAAAAAAATCTGTGTGTTTGTATTCACATGTGTGTGTTTGTGATAAGATTTGTGTGTCTGTATTCACATTTGTGTGTGTGTAAAAAAAATGCGTACTGAGATCTGTAAATGTCTGTCATCAGCGGGAGCTCTGATTGGCCGTCTTTTTACACGTGGATTTTGGCACACTTCTGCCGTGCAGATCTGCAAATGTGATCCGTGTGTAAAAACGATTTGTCTGTAACTTCACGCAATACAGTCTACACACCACTAGTCGGCGCGTAACACCCAGTGATGTTAAGCGTGTCATTGTCATGGGTAAGATGGCTGCCGTTAATGAGACTGGCCGGTCGTCGGAAACTTCAAACAACTCATGGGCTTTACAATGCGTTTATTTATGAGGAAAACAAACGTTAACTTACCCATGAGTTCGAAGTTTATATTATATTTTCTATCTAAAAATGGCCAGTGTCATTAACGGCAGCCATCTTCCCCATGACAATGACATGCTTAACTTCACTGGGTGCTACGCGCCGACTAGTGGTGTGTAGACTGTATTGCGTGAAGTTACAGACAAATCGTTTTTACACACGGATCGCATTTGCAGATCTGCACGGCAGAAGTGTGCCAAAATCCACGTGTAAGAAGAGGCCAATCAGAGCTCCCGCCTGAGTTATAACTGATGACAGACATTTACAGATCTCAGTACGCATTTTTTTTACACACACACAAATGTGAATACAGACACACAAATCTTATCACAAACACACACATGTGAATACAGACACACAGATTTTTTTTACACACACACAAATGTGATTACAGACAGACAAATCTTGTTGCGCACACACAAATGTGAATACACACAAATGTGAATACACATAAATCTTATTACACACACACAGATTGAGATACGCACACACACATTATATTGTCTCAATAATACCCCCATAGAGACCTCAGTTCTCTTTGTATTCACACCACAACAGAGCTAAGCAATGGAGGGTAAAAGCGAGCCAAACTCAGACCACCTCCCGAGGAAGGACGCCTGAGTTAGGTTCCTTTCAGAGGTTTCTGGGTGCTTTCAGTGTTCACATATGTGCAGAAAATGCTGGCTAATCACACAGTTAGTTTGGAGGGCTAAAAGTGTGAAAACACGCTAGTCCGCCAGCCAGCCAGCTCTTCAAATGGACTTTATGTCAACAGCCAACAGGTTCACACAGACTCAAACAAGGCGATCATCTCACACCACCATCACGTCAATATGGCAACCCGCCCCCCCCCCCCATCACACACACACCCCTCCTGCTCAGGAGATTGTCTTTCTAGAGTGTTTGAGTGAAGTAAATCCTCATAGAGGACTGTTTAAATCACACAGCAGCACAGGGAGTCAGCAGAGGCATGTAAGTGTGTGTGTTTTAAATAAGTCTGTGTGTGCGTGTGTGTGAATGTGTTTTTAAATGTGTGTATGTGTGTGTGTGTGTGTGCGTACGCATGCGTATGTGTTTTTAAATAAGTGTGTGTGTGTGTGTGTGTCCATGCATGTGTGTGTGTGTGTGTGTGTGTGTATATTCCCCCTACGTGGGTCCATTCATATTTGTCTCTCCACCATATTTCTATGAGGCATGAGCTTAAGCCCTAGGCCCCATACATGCTGCTTATTCCTCCCATATTGATCATCTGTGGTTATGGCTGCCCCCTGTGCAGGTGTGCAGGGATTAAGCATGTGCTTTTTGTTATGCTCGCCGAGTCTCGCTCGCATATCTGCGTTCGACAGTCCCCCAGGCAGTCAGGCGTGTGAACTGCGGGCCGAAAGAGTGTTTACATATTGAAAGCCCAGCGTGTATAAACCTCACACTGAGCATGCTCCATCATGACAATCAGGAATGCAGGTGGTCACATGGTCCACTTCCAATCCCAGGATCCTGCCCTTCGCTTCGCTCCCTCCTCGTGACACGGGGGGGGGGGGGGGGGGGGGTCACCGTACACCGCTGGCCCGGCTTAAACTTATTCTGTACCACTGCCCCCCCCCCCGTCAAAACTAGAATCGATTTGAAGATATGCTTCTTATACACAGAGCTCTAAATGGCCGTGCGCCTCAGTTTATAAAAGACACGCTCGTTAGAAAGAGTCCGGTCCACAGGCAGCGGTCTTTTAACCGTCCATCGTACGAACTCTAGAGCAGGGGCGACGGCCTGGTGTGTCTACACCCCAAGTAGATGGCCTGAGGACCTGAGAGAGGCCCCTACCATGAACACTTTTCACGGCATGACATTTTCATGACAGCCTATGACTAAGTTCTAAGTCTAAGTTCTTAGTGTGTGTGTGTGTGTATGTGCGTGTGTGTGTGTGTGTGTGTGCACGCGCCCGTCCGTATGTGTGTAACTGTGTCTTGGATATTGTGAGATTTGTATATTCTGCACTGATTTTTTGTACAATTGCGCAATCAACTGTTGATATGCATATTTATTATATATTCTGCACTTTCACTTGTATTGCCCTGTGCTCTATAAATAAAGCTTGACTTGACTTGACTATAGAGCTGTTTCTCTACTAAGTGCCATTCCATCTAATACACAAATGTCACAATCCTTCCCCAGTCCCATTCACTACTTGTTTTCCCCGTTTCATTAGTCAAATGTGTTGATTCACCTGTCTTCCTTGTTATTTAGGTTCCCCGGTTTGTTTGCTACTTTTGTTTGTGTTGTTAATTTGGCTTCTTTTTTTCCCAGTGTACTATTTATTCCAGCATTATGAAGTGTATACCAACATTATGAAGTGTATATACCAGCATTATAAAGTGTACTATATATACCAACATTATGAAGTGTACTAGATACCAGCATTATGAAGTGTACTACATATCCCACCATTATGAAGTGTAGTATATACCAGCATTATGAAGTGTACTACGTATCCCAACATTATGAAGGGTACTATATACCAGCAATATGAAGTGTGTATACCAACATTACAAAGTATACTATATACCAGCATTATGAAGTGAATATACCAACATTATGAAGTATACTATACACCAGCATTATGAAGTGTACTATAGCATTATGAAGTGTACTATAGCATTATGAAGTGTACTATAGCATTATGAAGTGTACTACATATCCCAATATTATGAAGGGTACTATATACCAACATTATGAAGTATACTATACACCAGCATTATGAAGTGTACTATAGCATTATGAAGTGTACTATAGCATTATGAAGTGTACTATAGCATTATGAAGTGTACTACATATCCCAATATTATGAAGGGTACTATATACCAGCATTATGAAGTGTACTACATATCCCAATATTATGAAGGGTACTATATACCAGCATTATGAAGTGTACTACATATCCCAATATTATGAAGGGTACTATATACCAGCATTATGAAGTGTGTATACCAACATTACGAAGTATACTATATACCAGCATTATGAAGTGAATATACCAACATTATGAAGTGTACTAATATATACCAGCATTATGAAGTGAATATACCAACATTATGAAGTGTACTAATATATACCAGCATTATGAAGTGAATATACCAACATTATGAAGTGTACTAATATATACCAGCATTATGAAGTGAATATACCAACATTATGAAGTATACTATACACCAGCATTATGAGGTGTACTATAGCATTATGAAGTGTACTATAGCATTATGAAGTGTACTATATTTATACCAACATTATGAAATGTCCTATGGACGAGGACATGGTTGTCTGCTCAGGGCGCAACCAAAGTGTGTCTCTGCAGAGAATATCTCTACCCTTCAATGCTCAGTGTCCTTTCCATGGTCACGTACTTGTTTTGGTATTCATTGAAAACTGCGTTTTGGGGGATCTATATTTAGTCTCTAAACTGTGTTGTGAATATCCTACTTGTATGACGACCTTCAATTCATTATTTGTTTCCATGTGTTATTCACGTTCAAGTTCGTCCAATCCGCTCTATCCATTTGTCCTTTTCATGTTCTCGTTATTTTTGTAAACCCTTCTCCCACCGCTCCCCCTCGCGCCCCACACCCCCCCCACCTGTTCCCCGCCCGGGAGCCCCTTCTTCCCCCTTCTTCCCCCTTGTGCTGTGACTTCAATGGTCTCCGATACAATCTCACCCTGCGCAGGAAGCCAGGCCGCCCGCTGCAACTGCAAGCCCCAAAAAGGAGCCACCGTGTTTTAATATTTATCCACCAAACCCCCCCCTCCTTGTACCGTATGGATCAGGATTGCGCACAGGTGGGGGTGGGAGGGGGGGGGGATGGTGCGATGCCGGCCCTTACACACAGAAGTACACAGACTATGAATTAGATTCGATTCGATTCGATTAAATGTTATTGTCATTATGCAGAGTACAGGTACAACGCCAATGAAATGCAGTTAACATCTGATAACCAGAAGTGTAAATGTGGTATTATTTACAAATATCCAGGAAATGGAAGTGCTACAGCAAAGTAATGCTATATCTTACACATTATGTACAGGGATGCACGGTGGAGAGTTTCGATATTCAATGAGTGCGCAAATGTAAGGTTGTATGTCCAGTATGAGCAACATGTGTAGTCCTACATTTGGTGCGGCCTACATATGTACATATGTAGGCCTACAGTTGGATATACGTAAATGTATATGTGCAAATGTAGGGTTGTATGTGTTGTATGTGTAGTATGAGCAGCATATGTACATATGTGAAGTATGCAGAGTGTAACAACATATGTGCAGTCGGTTATACGTACAGTAACATTATTTGAACAGTGTCTCAGTCTGTTCAATGGTGCGGTTCAGTCTGTGCAAAACAGGAATTGTGCAAATAACATGTTATTTGCACTATTCCTATTTGCACATTAAAGTACCGTCAACAGTGCAGCGGTGGTGTGGACTTCATCCGGAGCAGAGCCTCAGGGCAGCTCTTCATGTGGCTGCTGGTGGGCCAGTGGAGGCACCTGTCTCCCCTCCTGGATGGGAGGAAAGTGAAACATCCATGGTGAGGCTGGGAGGAGGCATCCTTGATGATGTTTCACGCCCTGCCCAGGGGCAGCGCTCGTGACACCTGTCCTCGATGGTGGGGTCACTGGGTGCGGCCGATCCGTCGGGCGGTTTTCACCACCCGCCGGATGGCTTTAGGGGCGTGTACAGTTTCAATGAAGGACAATTCATTCCCAGAAGCAGGGATGACCCCTCACAGGGAATATGTTGATGTTGACGTTGTCTTTTTAGGGAGAACCTACGGGCCTTAGTGCAATAATTAGATTTATTCTAGTGCAACAATTACATTCACACTGGTACAATAATTACATCTATTTTAGAGCAATAGATTGTATTGTATTCATCTTTCTTTTTTTCTTTTTTGAACTTACTATTTAAGGACTTGTGGCTGTGGATATTTTTGTTTTTGTTTGTTTGCTGAGGCTGTTTTTGTTTTTGCTGTGTTTTTCCTGTGTCTTCTACTTCCCCGTGTCTTTTAATGCAATGATCAGGTGTAGCGCTCCTAATGTTGTTGTATTCAAACCGTACAAATGACAATAAAGGCTTTCTATTTACGGCCTGATGCAGGAGGAGTTGCCAGCATCCCACGCTGGGTTGCGGTTTCGTGAGTATGCTGACAATGGCACAGTGGTGTAAGTCCACTGGTATCCTGGGACACAGGTGAGCTTTCTAAATGTCCTTGGACATGACGTGAATTTGAGCAAATTGGCAGAGGAGCGCCACACAGTGGTGGTGTCGACATCCAGAATGAGCCGCTCCACTGATAGTGGAAAAGGGAAGAAAGGAATTATGGAGGAGAATATAAAAATGGGTGATAAAAGACGTCGACAGCTCTTTTGTTCCGTGAGATGAACCCCAGTTAGATGCATTTTACCGTGTAGTAAACACTCAGTGTTGTTGAATGGCTGGGTAACGTTTCTGTAGGCCCGGGTCTATGGTACACAACAGCATTTGGAAGCTCTTTATATTAAGGTCCTTGTAATAAACATCAGTTAATAGGAAATAAGGCCCTTAATAAGCGCTAGTAAATAGGTAATAAGGGCCTTATAAGTCCTCATAATATGCTTATTAAATAGGTAATAAGGCCTTTAATAAGTGTTAGTTAATGCGTAATAAGGCCCTTCATAAGCATTAGTTAATAGATAATAAGGCCCTTAAAGGGGCTGTAGACAACTTTTCAACTTTTCCTACCCTAGCGTTTCAGTGGTATTATTTTTGCGCCGCTGTCGCAAAGACAAACCGAAGCATCAGTTAATAGGTAATAAGGCCCTTACAAGTCCTTATAATATGCTTATTAATATTAATATGTGTATTTAGTGAGTTTTACCAATAAAGTTCATAGTTAACTGCTAATAAATGCATAATAAAGTATGTATTAATCTTAATAAAGCAAGAAAAGGGTTAAGAAAAAAAGCTCAGTAAAGTTTTAACAATTACATAATAGGTAAGTTAGTTCAACTCCAAAATAGCTTAGTTGTTAATCAGTGCATATAACTGCTAATAAATGCATAATAAAGTATGTATTAATCTTTATAAAGCAAGAAAAAAAACTTAGTTAAGGTTTAACAATGACATTGTAGATAAGTTAGTTAAACTCATATAAATACACATAATAATGTTAATAAGCATATTATAAGGACTTATATGGGCCTTATTACCTATTAACTAATGCTTATTAAGGGCCATATTACCTATGAACTAATGCTTATTGAGGGCCTTATTACCTATTAACTAACGCTTATCACAAGGACCTTAATATAAATATATAGATATTTTAAAATGATATCAGATAGAAAATAATGTTTGGCAAATATTTGATTGAGCAATTTTATTTATATCATTTTTCAATGCCTGTGTCTTGACTAAGTAGGAGCTGGCGTCCCCATAATTGCTTCTCAGATGCACATGGTGCCATGGTGGACACAGATTGACTGATATCCAAATGATAACAACCTCAGAGGAAGTAGGGAGTCAGCGAAGAGAGAAACGACAGTCATGGAAACCGTTTTAATTTAATGGGGATCTGAGCTACGATCTGTTGGATATATGGCTCTAAAGGAATCACAGTGGACCGTTAAAACCATCGCAGTTTCTTGAAAATAAGTATGATTCATATGTCCTTATCGGCAGAGCGTTTTCTAATTTGATCACATTCGATTGGCCAAACCGATTCGGAAACAGACAACGACAGCAGGGCTCTGTCCATCGCTACCCACAGGAAGGCTTAAAATCCAGAGGGGGGAGGGGGTTGTGGCGAGGGGGAGGGAGGGAGGGAGGGATGTTAATCCTACTGGGGACAACAAACTGGCGCGCTTATCTGTCCTCTGAGGAATAGACGTGTCAGATGGTCCAGATAGCGCTCATGCTATGAAATGCTATGGCGCACAGCGTTTAAACACATAAAGTCATTAGCATGTCAGAGTGGAGCTCATGGCTGCTTCCCAGGGACCAATAGAGCCAATAAAGTTTCCAGCGAGGCCCCCAGAGCTCAGCAGCCTTGGACGAAGAAACTGGCGGCCGGCCCTCCAACATGGATCCTGTCACCAGCTAGTAATTCAGCCGCTGAGCCGTTGAGCACTTTTCTTTCTCCCTCCGATCGCACACTGGTCCAGAAGGGGAAGCGCTCAAGGGCTCCTCTCTCCATTGGCGTCTGGAGAAACTTGTATTTGCTTCCGTAGTCACAACTCAAAAGTTCGGCATGAGGCCAGAATTATGGGAAATCCCCCCGAAAGCATGAAATATATCGTATATCACGCCATAATTGATAAAGAACACAGACTTTATAGGGTTTTGAGTTTTTCTCTATTTTGCTAGGTATGTACACATGGTAACATGGGTCCAAGGCCAGGACAACAGTGCGTCAATACACAGTGCACATTTTGCTCATAAACTCACATAACCGCTAACTCTCGGACGTCATTTTCAACGCTGCGGGGCGTCCTCATGGACTTGTGTATCTGGTGTCAGGTACGGTATGTCTGCTCGCCATTGCCCCTTCCGTTTGATTTTCCTTTGATCGAAAGCCCAGATGTTTATGAAAAGATTTATACGTCGCCCATTTTAACTGGGGCTGGGAGCTGCTGCGGCGGCTGCTGCTAGCTAGCGCGCTGTAACCATAACCAGACCTCTGCCGTTACACAGCTCGCTGACTCTTCCTAGATATCGGCTACATCTTAGAAAAGAAACCATAAAAGGCACCTTATGGGGGATCACAAAGTCAAAAGCAGCCTTGATCAAGCCTTACTTTTGAGAAGGAGGAAAATAGTGAGGTAAACAAACCAACAAATCCGGCACAGTGCATACTTTAACACCTTGGATCTGCACTGTGCCGGTGCATTGGGGTTGTTTACCTGGGGTGTTTTTCTGCAGCACATATCTCTGCGTAGGAAGAGGGGGAGAAAGATCAACCGCATGCACCTTGGCGATAGTTGCCTGAGGTGATTTAACCAGACGACGCTGGGTGAAGGGAGCCTGCTGCTGTTTTACTGCTGCTGTTTCACCAGCCCTAGCACGCAGGCAGGCAGGCAGGCAGAAAGTCAGCCGGGATATTATTTTGGTTGTTTACTCAAACTCACCTTCTTTTCATAATCATACAAGTAGTATGACACTATAGCTAAACACAGTTTAATATAGGTCATGTTGTGAGTCACCAATGACATCATATCGGGGGGGGGGGGGGGGGGGGGGGTATGTGTGTTTCCATGTACCTATCATTACTGGTAATGCCTGAGACGCGTCAACGCCGAGCATCCGGTTTTAGAGTCACGATACCTTGGCAAGCGCTTCTCGGATGCGTTTGCCCGGCGAGTGTTTAATGCGGCCATTTATAAAGGGTAATCGCCCGGGATGCATGCCATGTCGCAACCACCACGTGTATAATGAGGCGTAATTGCACATGTTTGCACATTGAAGCCAATTTGGCAACCTTTATTGTGACACCTCAAACGGAGCCATCTGCGCTGAATGCATGTGAGGCCGTTTCAATAATGAATGCGATCCGGGCGACAGACAGGAAACAGGACCCCCAGGTCATGGTTTATGATGATTTACGCTCTTTAGACCCGTGGAGAAGTTAAGACTGAAGTGACAAAACAGCGCAGGATGAATGTGTGGGTGATTATTTTTATCCCTTGATAGGATATGACCCTGATCTCATCTCCTTCTAGCCAGAGGTAAAGAGAGCTGGCGGCTGATGGCGCTTCGCGCACACTATGCCGCTGCGCGTAGTGCATGTTCACTCGCACCCCCTAAACTCTCCTGTAGTGTCACGTGCTATTACCCTTGATGTGTATATGCATGTGCAACACACGTGTACTACTAAACACTGCCTGCCGTGTTTGACAGGACGTCTGCCCCGAATCAAAACCATCACCATATTGTTTAATGGCACGACAGAGCTGAATAGGGATTATTACCATAGACAATAGATCGCTAAATAAAGTCACTTTTGGGGATCGATGCAGAATTGTGGCATCCTGGTGTTGTGTTATATTAATGATGTATTTCAATACCCCAGAACTCAAAATGAGAGGCAGGCAAATCATTAGAGTAATTGTATAATATTGTAGCCAAGTGATTAACAGTTTGCACTATATTTATCCAAATTGCTCTAATTAAAGATAATTATAACCATTAAGCACTGAGCAATCAAGACTTGTGACCTAAGCGAATCTCCCAAAAAATATATTCTCCTTGAATATTAAATAGTATTCAGACTTTAGAGGGTTTTTCTTTTCCAATATACGATAATTGTATATTGCATGATTTAACGTTTGATCTACGATAATGTTTGACAGAATATTCGACAGATATATCCGTCTTGCTACCATTCATTCGGGTCTCAATTCACCGCCTGACTCACTATAGTTTAGCCTTTTCTCTCTCTCTTTCTGACAGAGGCTTCAACCCTACACTCATCCTCTCTTCCCACATGCACTCCACTTCCATTCACATCATGCATTGTTCCTCTCCCCACTTTTGTTTACCCCCCTCTGTATCCCATTATCAAAAACAATTTCACCAGGCAGAGGCAGCGGCTCACTACTCCCTCCATGAAAAGGTCTGCTTCTGTCTTTCATTGTGGTGGAAAGTGCTCTCAGGCCGCTGAATGCGTGGTATTAATAGCAGCTTTAGTACCTTTACATTTGTGCACCGTCACAAATGGGCATGTTTGGTAGTGGAGGTGTGAATCTTAGGGTTTTCTTTCAAAGGAGTCAATAGCGTAAGTACCGCACCACGGCATGATCCCCCAAAAAACATCTTCTTCTCTTCTCTCCCATGGCTAAATTATTGATTACCTTTGTGTAAGTGATGTGCAGCTCCATTGATTGACTTAGAAAGCGTTTTTAGCGTTGCGCAGGGAGCGCCGGTGATATTGTTTCGATAATATAAGGTTTCCCCTAAAACGCTGAAATGGCTGGTCTGAAGCTTTGTGGGAAAAGAAACTAAGAAATAACAAACAAACAAAAAACTGTTTTCGCATTTGACGCAATAGAGAACAGACAAAGATTTGGTTTTAATTTTGAATATGATTTGGATGGATATTTGTATACAAATATATTCATTTCGGGACAGTAAGTCGTACTTGCCATTTCTTGAATGAATTTGATTGAATTCTATCTGTTTGTTCTCTCATTGTTATTTTGTATTTATGTATCATTTAATTAAATTATGGAAATTCAATATTTACATAATTCCTAAAATATTTTCTATGATAGTCTATGTTGTCAGATATTGCAATTGACTGATATTTCTTTAATAAGTATACAGGCTATAGATGCAATAGGAAGCCCTGGTGCAGGTAGCAGTGGGCGGAGCTGAGCGGGGTGTCAGCTGATGTGTTTCACCTGCAGGTTTGGCCCACAGGCTTTATAAGGTCGACCACAAGTGATCAGCCAGTTGGTTTCGTGCCATATATGGTTTGGTTCCTTTTGGTTCGGTTCCACTAATTCGGTAACACTAATCATACCAACTTCACGTTCAAGTTCTCGTCATTTGTAAATAAACATCATGTGTGTGTGATGTGTCACCTCTGTTGGGATCACTGAGCTGGTCATAACCATCCCAAACCTGGATCAAACCATTACAACCCATCCAGCTCTTTCCAACTCTCTGAAAAGGGTTTCAGCTGAGAGACTTGTGATGTTGTTGCAAAGCCTCGACAGAGCTGTAACCCAGTGACTCACCGTCAATTAGAGTGGCTTGATGTCCCTATACTGTGACCTATGAGCAAGACCTGTGTGTGTATGTGCTGTCCTAATAGGCTGCCCACCAGGTATTGGTTGATCGAAGCTTAACCTTGAGTTCACGTTTTACTCCTTAGACCAACTTTCTCTTTTAAAAAGGCTGACAGTGTTTTGGTAAACATGATTCTGACTGGGGTCATATTGGCAATATTGGCCATGAACAATACCTGACAAATGTCTATCACCACATTTCCACTCGCAAGTTTGTGACGATTCAATCCGAAAGGTGTGTCGAACAGTGCAGGGGGTTCCCAACTTTTGACTTTAGGCAGACCACTAGATATTTATCAAGACCTTTCGCAAAACCACCTCATATACAAACGGTATAAAAGTAGATAAATAAACGTGTGCAGTGAACGTTGGAATGACGGTTTCGAATGAGGTCATGCATAACAAGCACCACTAAATCACAGGAAATCGTCCGTGTCGTTTGAAAAAATAAGAAGCCATCATACTATATTTGCCAAACAATTGTATTCTGCTTTTATATTCATTTTAACTTATCTATGTCTTATTTTATATTTTGTCAATTTATCTCTATTTTTACGTTTACATTTACGTTTCGGGCCACAGACCCCCTATAGTACCCTCGTGTTTCTACACTGATTACTAACCAGAGGTGGGTGATTTGCAGCCAAACAGCCTGAACAGCCAATCGAATGCTTGCCTAAGGATCGGTAGACCAAACTTGTCACTCTTCTACTTGGCACTGACTTATGTGCAGCAGAACAAACAACACACCAGAGCAAAGCTTATATGAAAGATATGCTTTGAAGGAATGAGGGTGGTAGTGGCTCAGGAGGTAGAGCGGGTTGTCTGGCAACCTGAAGGTTGCTGGTTCCATCCCCGGCTCCTCCTAGGTAAGTGTTGAGGTGTCCCTGAGCAAGACCCTTGACCCTAACTGATCCATGTTGACACCGCCGTCGGTGTTTGAATGGGTGAATGTGAGGCAGAATTGTAAGGTGCTTTGAGTCACCACTGATCTGAAAAGCACTATATATATGCAGTCAATTTAATGCTTATGCTTCTTAAAATGTTTACAATTTAAATGTAGATACAAATGTTACTGAATGTCAAAAAGCTTTTAAACTCTCTACAGGTCTGGATTCATGTCTGAAAAACTAAAACTATGATTTGAGCAAAAGGATTCATCCATGGAGAAGTTGAAGCAGTGTGACCAGGTGGTTTTCACAGTGGCTAAGGGTTCATCAAATCAGTCAAATCAGTCAAATATGAACTGGCCAGATGTGATGCAGACACTCTCTGTGGCTCTAGTTCAAATGCCCATTCTAATATATCCCTACTGTCAGTGGTGGCGAGGGCTTATTAGCCAGGATCTTCAGAAAACATTACATTTCTGATTTCATTCAGTGTCAAATTACTGACACATACATGCACACACACACACACACACACACACACACACACACACACACACACACACACACCATGCATGCACACACACACAGTCGGATAAAACCAACAAAATGGGAAGGTTGTGAGTTTATAGAAATTGATGGCGATCAACCAAACTGAGCAGGAATAAATAGTGAAATAATACTAAACATAATAGAGTCACAAAACAGGAGTTATTGTGCATATTGAGAAGAGTGTGTGTATGTGTGTGTGTGTGTGTGTGTGTGTGTGTGTGTGTGTGTGTGTGTGTGTGTGT
>JAOPHQ010002005.1:30000-155000 GCA_030340625.1 Merluccius polli | reverse complement strand
ACACAGACACCAAATTGCTGAGGCTGTCTTAAGCTAATGCATCTTAACAGCAGTGTGTAACTACCTCAGACTCTCTCCCCTCATGCTTCGGCCCCTTGCTTTTTACACCAGGAACATCATTGGGCGGGTGGGGGTGCGGGTGGGGGTGGGTGGAGATGGAGTCAACACATTAAACACACACACAGGTAGGCTACACACTGTTCCCGGGGGGGCTGATAAATTGCGGGACCGCATGCACACTGGCTAGCACAAGTCATTAAAATGGTCTTAGCAGCCTGAATATTACAATTAAGTACAATGAGCAATTACCGAATCTTGGGGGCTATTAGTAAGAAATGTCAATCTAATTATGTGCGGATACGGCCCATTATCAGGTACCAGCGGTCCCAGCGTGATGGGACTCTCATGGAGAACACGGTTCAAACTGTACGTTCACACCAAAAGCGTCTTGCGCTGCAAAGACGCCGGAAGTCATTCACTTTCTATGGGCAAGAGCGTCCAAAGCGTCACAAGCGTCCAACGCTTCCAGCGTCAAAAGTTGAGCGTCCAGAGCGTCAAAAAAAAGTTGAAGACAGTTTAACTTTATGCAAATGACTATGACGCGTTTCAGCGGCAAAAACTGACAGCCAATCTGAATGTAGACGCTCTCCATTTGGGTGGGTCCCGGGGAACACCGGCACTTTGGTTCCTACTGTACTTTGTTGGTTCCTACTGTAAAATGTCGACGGAAAAGATAATCGCGGCTGTGGCGGGGCACCCGGTGTTGTACGATCCAAGTCTTTTTTATTTCAGAGACAATACCGTAATAATCAGCTTAATTATCATTTTTACAAACACACGCACGAAGCGGGCCGCCCATTAACGGCATGGACCAAGCGGTTCTGGACCAGGTAGGAGACATTGGACACTTAATCGTATTTACCGTATAACTGCACACAACTTTATTAAAAGCAATCAAATGTAAAACATGTGTGTGTGTATTGTGGTGTCCGGTGCGTGTGGATGTGGCTCCTCCGGCGGAGCGGTTCATGTTAATAGCGGAGTCCGGGAGGGTTCACCTTCACGGCGTAGTTACGAGGGATGTGCGACTATCGTTTATCCAACAAGCAAAACCGTCTCTGCAATATGGCCAAAGTGTGTGGGAGTTCACTCTTTGATATGGCTGTCTAAAAGCATACGGCTCCTTTAAATGCGTCTGCATAATTTAATTGTACGTCATTGAGCGTCTTGAGCGTCAAAAGCGAACAAAAATATTCGCAGCGAATCTTTTTGAGCGTCAAAGCGTCTTTGCAGCGCAAGACGCTTTTGGTGTGAACGTACAGAAAGAGCCTCTTGGTTAAGTGGCCTCGCTGCCTCCTCCGTCGCTTCGCTCCCAAAACGCACAATAGATTATCAAACTTAAAATAAAATCAGTCAAATCACTTAACTTCGTTTCACTGCATTTTTTTTCATGATAATAGCTGATGAAGAAAATTATATGAGTAAATGAAGTGGCAGCACAGGAGCTAACCCTCTTTTTTTGTTTTTTGTTTTTGGGGTGGATACGAAGATAAACATGAATTGCATGCTGAATTGAAGATATTTTTTTGCAGAAGGTAGGTAAAGTATTTATTTTTTTATTTGATTGCTTAAGACTAAAAGAAAACCAAAACAAACCCATGATCATTTTCGCAATGAGGTTAAAAGCGTGGCTTCTAAGGTTATGATGATGTTTATGGGGACTACCAGAAGATCTCTGTTAGGGCTGTTATGGATATTTACCCCATTACATGTGTGTTACATGTGAGGAACACAGTGCGTCTTTCTGGGGAAAGGTCAACGCCAACATGTCAGTTTTCATTCTCCTCCGACACACCAATTATCCACATTTGCGCGTGCGTGTGTTTATGTGCGCGTGTGTGTGGGAGTGTGTGTGGGAGTGTGCGTGTGTGTGTGTGTGTGTGTGCGTTTATCGGTAAGCAAAACACAGCACAATACAAATGTATTTGCAACCTGTATTGCTACAGATGAGTCATAGGTTAAGATAAAGTGTAGTGTAGTGTTCTGTATAGTATTAAACATGTATATCATATAATAAACTACTAATATTAAACCGGTTAGGAATGCATTCAGCCTCTGTTATGAGGACTCTGTTCGCCCTTATACTTATAAATGATTCAGCTCATTTTGATTAAAAATAAAAACAGAAGCATAATCAAAGGCACCGTCATAACTACATACCAAGCAAAAATACAACTAAATAAAACCACCTTTTCCTAAATGCATGGCTGCCTGTAAGTAGCCATGCATCTTTCTGTCGGAGCGCGCTGTACGGGGGAACAGATGGGGAACTTCAGCAAAAACCACCACAAGTGTAAGGAGGTGTTGGGTGGTGGGGGGGGATGGAGACTGGGTGGCTGGTGGGGGTGGAGACTTGGGGGGCGGAGACTGGGTGGGTGGGGGGGGGGTGATGGAGACTGGGTGAGGGGGGGCGGGGGGTCAGGAGGACATGGATTTTCAATCAGATTGTTCATAAAAAAAATCAAAAGAGCAAGAAGAGAGCGCTTCAGATCCTTAATGAAGTGTCTGGTGTGGACATGTGGTCCACCTATAGGGAGGCGTTGCACACAGGAAGTTGTACACTAGGAGTAGAGAAGGGGAATATTATGTTTAAACCCGCTTATGAAAAATAACTCATAAATACATACTAAATACACCTGCAGTGTTTTTATGATGTGGAATGAAAACTGCTACACCCACAAAACTGAATCCCATGTGAAAACTTAAGGTGCGATAAAGAAAATTGTAAAAATTCATCATACAGTGCTCAATATGACCTGCACTAACTTAGGTGCACTGTAGCCTCACATAGTATAAGCTTTACACATTTAGTTTCAATTTAATTTGTCACAAAGGCGAGAACTACCTTCCTGTTTCTGTAAGAATTTGTCATTGTGTGTGTGTGTGTGTGTGTGTGTGTGTGTGTGTGTGTGTGTGTGTGTGTGTGTGTGTGAGTGTGTATGTGTGTGTGTGTGCGTATGTGTGTGTGCGTCGGCAGTAATTGCCCTTTCTATGACTGCACATTATTCACAATCGACGGAGAGACTGAGGGGTCGGAACAAACACAAATCAAATTACAATTATATATTTTTATACTCAAAGAAACGTCAGCTCATGGTCATTTCCAGCTATATAAGCTCAAAACAGCGATGGAGGAGAACAAAGAGAGCATCTGTTAAGGAAGTGTGAGCTTCACTATATTTGAGTGGCCTTTTATACGCGTTACATGTTGTTTTTCCATGCTAGCTTCCAGCTATGGTGGTGAATGGTGGTGGCGTTTTAATTGACTAATTAAACCTGTCACTTTTGTTCATGTCAATGCTTTAAAAAAATCTAATGATTTATTTTTTATGAAAACACTGGAATACTTCAACATACATTCAGAAGATTTTTTCATAATGTATAGATTGTATTGGCAACCACCTGGCGAGCACTCTGCCTTCTTGACAATACATTACAGGTTTAAACATTCAAAAGTGTCCTGTAGGAACCACTATACCAGTCAATCTCACTCAGTCTCTCCCCCGTTCTCTCCCCTCTGAGGGGGCGGTGGGGAAGGGGGCTGTTATTGGAAGTGTATCTATGATAAGCAGTAGTATTAGTAGTAGTAGTAGTAGTAGTAGTAGTGGTGGTAGTAGTAGTAGTAGTAGTGGTAGTAGTAGTAGTAGTAGTAGTGGTAGTAGTAGTAGTAGTAGTAGTAGTAGTAGTGGTAGTAGTAGTAGTAGTAGTAGTAGTAGTAGTAGTAGTAGTAGTAGTAGTAGTAGTGGTAGTAGTAGTAGTAGTACTAGTAGTAGTAGTATAGTAGTAGTACTAGTAGTAGTTGTAGTAGTAGTAGTGGTAGTAGTAGTAGTAGTACTAGTAGTAGTTGTAGTAGTGGTAGTAGTAGTAATAGTAGTAGTAGTGGTGGTAGTAGTAGTAGTAGTACTAGTAGTACTAGTAGTCCTAGTAGTAGTAGTAGTAGTAGTACTAGTAGTAGTAGTTGTAGTAGTAGTAGTAGTAGTACTAGTAGTTGGTACTAGTAAGGTAGTAGTAGTAGTACTAGTAGTTGGTACTAGTAAGGTAGTAGTAGTACTAGTAGTCCTAGTAGTAGTAGTAGTAGTAGTACTAGTAGTAGTAGTTGTAGTAGTAGTAGTACTAGTAGTCCTAGTAGTAGTAGTAGTAGTAGTTATGCTAGTAGTAGTAATAGTACTAATAGTCCTAGTAGCAGTAGTAGTTATGCTAGTAGTAGTACTAGTAGTCCTAGTAGTAGTAGTAGTAGTAGTAGTACTAGTAGTCCTAGTAGTAGTAGTAGTAGTAGTTATGCTAGTAGTAGTAATAGTACTAATAGTCCTAGTAGCAGTAGTAGTTATGCTAGTAGTAGTAGTACTAGTAGTCCTAGTAGTAGTAGTAGTAGTAGTAGTAGTAGTAGTAGTAGTTATGCTAGTAGTAGTAGTAGTAGTAGTAGTACTAGTAGTCCTAGTAGTAGTAGTAGTAGTAGTAGTAGTAGTTATGCTAGTAGTAGTAATAGTACTAGTAGTCCTAGTAGTAGTAGTAGTAGTAGTAGTAGTAGTAGTAGTAGTTATGCTAGTAGTAGTAGTACTAGTAGTAGTAGTACTAGTAGTTCTAGTAGTAGTAGTAGTAGTAGTAGTAGTAGTAGTAGTAGTACTAGTAGTTCTAGTAGTAGTAGTAGTAGTAGTAGTAGTAGTTATGCTAGTAGTAGTAATAGTACTAGTAGTCCTAGTAGTAGTAGTAGTAGAGAGATAAACACAATACGATGAGCTTTAATAATAATGCTGATGCATAATTCTGATCCATGCCAAACCAGACAGTGGAGAATATTCCAGAGAAACTGCCCTAAGTCCATAACTTCCCACTCCCATCCTTTTTAAAATAGAACTGCACCGGAGCACACAGCACAGGGACAGAGCATACATTTGTGTATTTGTCCCGGGGCGCCAAACAGCAGAGATGTGTTTTTGTTGTTTTTATTGTATAAATATGAAGCAGGTAACAGTATGAATATGACCTGTGGTGGTGCTGATTCAAAGTAAACCTTGGTTAAATGTTTACCTGCCATTTAGGAAAATATGTTACGTTTACTCCAGCCGCCACTTCAACCACTGAAAATGAGAGTTACATGTGTGTTTTCTCCCCTGACCAAATTAATTCATTTAATTAGAAAAAAAAGCAATTGCTGGCTTGATTGAGCCATGGGTGAATGGGTTTTAAGTCTTTAGACACCTCACCATTTTGAATACTTTCTAAAAAAAATAATAAGTGGCCGTTGACAAAGCTACGTAGGTGTAATACCTGCTAAAATGTACATATTATTTTGACTATTTATGAAACTGAACTGAACAGCGGTAGAACAATGACTTTGAAAGGGGAAATCATCCTTGAGTTTAGCCTGGCAAGCCAGACCTACATCAGAAAGATGTAAGGTCTGGCATAGCTCCATTGGCAGTGTGGGCGGGATAAACGGTTGTCTTTCAAGTTCCCTCTGCACACAATAGGATAGCGCTACAACCAATCAGAGCAACGAAGAAGGTAATTAATCAAAACTCAGAATAAATATTTATTTTCGAGGAAAGACTTCAGTGCCGTTCTTTGTTCTTTTCTCAAATAAAATGTTAACTTAAAGTCTTGAAGAGTCGCGGCCAAAGCCGAGTGGAAAGACAACCGTTCGCAAGCAGCAGCAGCCATTGTTTACCTCTAACACGGAACCGTCGCAACTCTGTCGTCATGGTAAGCCCGGCTTTCGACTCCGCCCCTCACACTGTGATTGGTCAGACATACAAGACATACTTGGTGTTTCCAGCACCAAAAAGCGGACGGAGCTTTGCTAGACTACACTAGCTGCCAAATAAATTTGCTGCCGCTAGGGGGTGTCTAGAGTTCTAGGCTACCTTGAGTTTGCTTTGGGGTGAAATGAGAGATTAGGTTGAAAGGCGATAAAGCAACTCCAATGAGAGAAAGCCGAGGAGATTCATCGGCTAAATCCCCACAAAAATGCACAACACCTGGTATACCCTCTGTCTCTTCCCACCTGTCACCTGCTGCTCAGTTAGGCATACGCCATTCAGACACACACACACACACACACACACACACACATACATAAAACACACACACATACACACATACAGAAAAGCGAATCAACATCCTTGCACACAAATAAACAGCCACATAAATAACACAACCAAACATGTATAAAAAAAAACACACACACACACAGTCCACATTTCCCATTTCGTAGCTGCCATCCATTTCATACTATCAGTGTGAGGCGACCTCATCTGTTCCCCGAGTCGGGTGTGAGAGACAAGCGGCCCGCGTGCTTCAGTGAGGGGGGACGGATCCACTATAAAGACCCCCCCCCCCCCCCCCCCCCACATAAGCCGTCTGCAGGGAAACTCAAGGCAGTAATGCTGATAAGCCCCCCCAGCCTGCCAGCTCATACGGAAACACACACACACACACACAGTCCCTCCCCACACACACGCAAGACAAGCAGTCTCGGACGTGCACGTCTACGCATCAGTTAAAAAAAGGTAGATACAGTAGCCATGTGTGGAGAGAAACTAGTCTGTGCACAAAGTTATACACAATGCATGTGTGCAACACAGGCACACACACACACTATTTTACTTACTGCGACTACGGGCGGAAAATAGCAATTTGCTTACATCTCACCTTGATATACCTGTATATTAGGTTCATGTTCTTTGTACAGTGTCTCTGTTCAAATAAAGACATTAATTCATTCAACACACACACACACACACACACACACACACACACACACAAGCGTAGCAGGACTACCTCAAAGGGGAGTAGAAATGAATAAAGTAATAATAATAATATTAATAAACCTAATATCTGAGACCCAGCACACAGAGAAACGCCTCCACCTCCATTATACCACATTCATTTTAGTCTGCTCTGTTTGTCCCAGGTGCTCTAGAAGCACACACAGTGTGTGTGTGTGTGTGTGTGTGTGTGTGTATGTACACGTGACGAAGGCCAACTGGGAGTGTGTTTGACAACAATGTTTTATTTTCATTACAGTATCAAAGGGGACTCCAGACATATGTTCATACACACACACACGTAAACATACACACAAACACACACATGCACACATACACACACATAAACACAAACACACACACACACGTTAACACACACACTCACATACATGTAAACACACACACACACACGTGCAGAACGCGGACAACAGGTAAACATTAATTTCCGCGGCGGAACGTGAGCACCGCCTGTGACATGATGATGAATTGCATATGAAATCGGGGGCGCTCCTGTTTCCAATTCAATGCTGGCCCTTTAGATGAGATAAACTCAAATGAAATACACGTCCAGTACCGCCAGCGCCCCCCCCCCCCCCAACCTCGCCCCTCCCTGTGCACTAATATACAAACATGGACATGAACTGCTTCAATTTAATGAGTAAGGGTAACATTACACTGTGGCCTTTTGCGCCCCCCCCACTGCCCCCCCTAGACCTCCATCCACCCCACACTCAGACACACAGATACACACACACACATCCACCACACACACACACACACAGGGCCGGACTAACGCACAGGCTAGATATGGCTGCAGCCTAGGGGCCCCACGTGTGCCAGTCTGCCAGGGGGCCCCCGATTGGCCGAATCGGGGGCCCCCGATCAGCTAGCGCCTTGATCCGCTCGCCCCCCCCCCCCCCGCTCAACAAAAATCTCCGCTAGCACCCCCCCCCCCCCCCAACCTGCAGCCTAGGGGCCCCTGGCCTTCTTAATTCGGCCCTGCACACACACACACACACACACACACGCTACACAAAAATAAGATATTTTATCAGCCAGTGTACCGAATACATCTCCAACCCCGACAGAGCCGCCATGCAAGCGCTCTCCTTAACCTTATCCTGGAGCACAATTTAATTGTGACTCTGCTTCCGATGCTTTTATGTGAGTAATGAGAGGCTCAAGTCATTTCCGACCTCCTCTCCCTCCCCCCTCACCCTCTATCTCTCCCCCGCTCCCTCTTTCCCCACCTCCCTCTATCTTTTCCTATCTTAATTTCTATCCCTCTCTCCATCTCTATCCCCCCCTCACTCCCCCCCTCTCTCTCTCTCTCGCTCTCTCTCGCTCTCTCTCCCTCCCTCTCTCACTTCCCCCTACCTCTCTCTCTTTCTCACTCCCTCTCTCTCCCATCTCTCGCTCTCTCTCCCTCCCTCTCTCACTCCCACCTACCTCTCTCTCTCCTGGAGATGAAGTACATGGGGTTCACTTCAGAGAAAGAAGCAGAAGCAGATGGAAAAGCAAGGTGGCATAAGGTAGGGGTGGGCCACGACCCCGAGACCCCCCCCCCCCCCCTATAAACCCTAACAGAACAGGATGTGGGGTCAGGTTCATGAGGTGTTGCTGGACACCGCCAACAGCTTTCCCACTCAATGAGGTCATCCACCGCGGGGGCGTGTTAAAAGTTCAGAGAGTGTTCATCATCATCATCATCATCATCATCATCATCATCATCATCATCATCATCATCATCATCATCATCATCATCATCATCGTCTTCATCGTCACCATCGTCTGTCGAGGGATTGTGGTTTTGTAATTCTGATTGTGTTTCATGACGGGCCCTGTGCGAGTCTTTTTCACTATTATTTTCCCACATCGCTAAGAGTTTGACAATCTGAGTGGAATAAACTGGGGAGTTTACGACGGCAGATTTTCCTGAACCTCTGTTAAGGTCATTTCCCCTCATCCTCCGCAGCGCTTTAGGATCCCAACATCCATCTGTCCAACAAATGACAAATAAGCTTCTGTCAACCAGGTGGTTTGAACCCCCTGGTTGACAGAACTATGCCAGACTCACATGTAATAACCATAGAAATATTATATTGGTAATAACTAATGTTTAAAGGAGCAATATGAAACACATTTACTGTACTAAATCATAAAATTACCATGAAATGTAATCAGAGATTAAGGAAACATGCTAAGTCGAAATACTGGCTTCTCCGACAACAATGCTACAGCTGGTATGATTTTGTTTGAAATGCGGAATGGATATTTGGTTTTGGCCCGTGTGATTCACTATTCTCCGAGTCCACTCCCACTGCCCGATCGTCTCCGAGTTGACTGCTGGTATATCATTTGCAAACAATACATCAATTGTTTACAATGTAACGTTGCGCTCGGCTCGTCTTGCGCTCGTGTTCGTTCAGTGTCCTCAACCTGGCGTGAGCTTCCAGTCTCTGGGGAGGAAGCGGCGGGCGGAGACAACTCTCTCCAATATAGTGAATTTGGACTGCAGTACCCATTTTAAATGCTCGGTTTCATTGTTATAATACCTTTAAAGGGGAACCGTCCGACTCAGCTATTTTGTAATATAAGAGTACAGCAACTCTGTATGTCCGCAAAAACATCACGGAAAAATTGGTCATTGGTCTGGTATTTGTGTCGCCCTTTTCCATTGGTCCGATTCGGAAAATTAGGTCCAACTTTTTAGCGGGAAGTTGGGAACAGAGTTGATTTTGCCGACCTCTTTTTTTTCTCACAACATGCTTGTGGAGTGTGTGTGTGGGTGATAGCTTGTTTACAGCCTCACCTGGCCCGACTGATTGGACTCTGGGGTGTAGCAGTTGTTCCTCTGCCACACTCCACCTAAGTGGCTTCTGCTGGGGCCCTCCGACACAAGACACTCGTTGTGGACAAATCTTTCCATTTATCGGAAATGGGAAGATGGTGCAAGCTGAATAGATGGTACATGCTGACATGACAGTGGCTCTCTCTTGAGTGTGTGTGTTGATAGCTGGTTTATCCTGGGTGCCATGATGGCTCTGCACCACAGGTGTGCAGCCCCACCCATCCAGAGTCTAACCAGTCTGACTCAGGCCAGGTGAGGCTGTAAACCAGCCATCAACCACACACACACTGCACAATGCTTGTGAAGAAAATAGTAGAACATAGCTGCAGTTGATCCTAATGCTCTTGTCATCTGGTGACCAGATTTCTGAAATGAAAACAGGGACATTTGTAGTTTGGTGGTCCATAAATCAACAAAATATCTGATGATAATAATTCTGTTAATAATTCTGAAATAAAAAAGGGGACATATTTACATTTAGCCTATTCTTATCATGGTAAATGTTGTACTGTAGTAAAAGATTGGTAGTAAAAATTATGGTATTAAGTCTATAGATAGTCCCCCGTGTAGCAAGGTCACAGTCTATCAGATAGACACCAGACTAATTACCAACTGTCTCCAACAATTAATATTCATCAGCAAGCTCGAACTTTTCCATTTCAAAATCTATTAATATATTTTAAAAATCTTTTTTTTTTTTTAAACGGGGACATTTCCAGGGACAGCTCCAGCCAGCTACCAGAAATGGGGACTGTCCCCAAGAAATGGGGATGTCTGGTCACCCTCCTCTATCATCACGTGAGGCCACAACAATAAAGCTTGTCATTCCTCTTTCAGATGTCCAATACAAATCAGATATTTTTTCCAGAAAGCCACGCTGGAATGATTCAGAGTGAAAACAGAAACAAGAAAATCAAGGCTCTGCACATGCAGAGAAGTCAATACTTGTGCACTTGAAAGCAAAAAAGACAAAAACAGCTTCTCAGTTTTGACAGCAATCAGTGAATGTGAAAATCAAAGGGGATGGTATTTGCATGTTCAATCTAGACGCATTCAAGCTGGTGAATTTTTTTTTGGGATGGGGTTAGAATGACAAATTCAAGCTAACGACTTACTTAAAGACAGCAATCACACTTTGGAACATAGGCCTTACAAACCAAGACCATTCATTGGTTGTCCTTATTGGGGCGACTGGAAAACAAGAGGGAGGTGTCTGTGGACATGCATGGCGGGAGAATAGACTGAGACACGGATGGTATTTCATGATAATGGAGAGTATAAGAGACAGGTCATCAAGTCAAAAAAATGTAATTACATGCCTGGAACATATTCAGTTCACCAGGGGTACTCAATTAAACAAATCCAGAGTGTATTTAAAGCTACCGCCTATGACTCACAATCACCTGAAATCCTGTTCAAATGAGGAAATGTGTTGAAGGCAACAGCCAATACTTTTAACTGGATGCTTTATTCTTCACGTTGTAGCATTTACACTTTTCTTTTGTTTTATATTGGTGTGTAGTAGAAGATGGTGGATTGTCATGATTCACTAAGGTAATAAGTAAGGTTTTTTGTCTGCTGATTTTAAATAGTGGCCACTACCAAGTGTTATTTTGGCATGATCATTATTTCCAGACTTTTCTGACATTTGTTTTTGTCATATTCTATGGTAATAGATCACAACATATGGACTCAAACTGGGCTTGATAGATGGTTGCCCTGTTATTTTTGTTTCCATGTGTCTTACTGTATTAAATAATACAGTTATATATACAGTATATATATATATATATATATATAATGTGGGTTCCTGGCATTATGTTTTACATGAACGAATGAAGAGATCTGTGTCAGGCCTGTAACAAATAAACGTAGAAAAATAAGCGAAAAAGAACTGGAAAACAACTATCGCGTCTATTTACATCAGTTATGATGCAAATATGCAGCATTTCTGCAATTTTTCAATATTCAATGTATTTCAAAGATTACATTATTATGGAGCTTTACTTTTTCATCCAAGTGTTACACTGTTTTTTGTGCCATATATTCATTATTTCTCTGATGTAAAAGGAACTTCTGAGGGAATTAAATGCTCAAACGTTGCTTTCAGTAGCCTTAGGAGATATATATATATATATATATATATATATATATATATATATATATATATATATATATACAGAATCAACTGAATCAAATATGATATTCTCAGACCTTTTATTGTCCAGCTATATTAATCAGAATAGAATAGACGTATGTTGAATAATTTACGTTGACTCTAAAAATAAGAGGCTTTCTCTTTCTTTGTTGTATTTTTATTTGTTATGGCCTTCAGATCAACTGAGTCCAACTGTCACAGTTGCAGACAAAGTTTTACTCTGTTTTCACAACAAAAAAGTAATCTACATTATAAATCTACATTCATATTGATGAGTCAGTTATAATATAATGAATATGGGATCATGTGAGAACATTGCTAGAACATTATCATATCCTAACCTCTCACATGGTGAAGCAAAGTCACAGGCAGCTGAAGACGAAGCCAGATTTTTGTTTTAAATGTAAAAATGGAAATGTCATCAATTGTAGCTGGGCCATTACCTGCTCTCACTATGAACAATACCAACATCATTTACAGAATTATTAAAACCAAAGATTAATGAAAGATTGTGCAATTACTATGTGTCAGTTACTTGTACAATTGAGGAAAATGGAGATTGATTTATTCTAACATGGAGTGGCGGTAATGCAGGAGACAGCAACTGTGTGTGTGTGTGTGTGTGTGTGTGTGTGTGTGTGTAAGGAATACGATATAAAGTGGGAGTGGTATAAATGCAGTCCAGTAAGCATCACCATCGTCCCAGGCGTCCTCATCTCATGATGGATCACCTCACCTGGAACGAGGTGCTCCAGATGAGCGTTATTGGCCAGAGAGAGGGCGGGACTTTCAGTGACATGGGTTTAGCGGCGAGAGGCGAGAGAGAGCGAGGGATTTCCGATATCCGTTCCCTTTACATGATACGATGAGACAAAACTTCATATTTATTGTCCTTGTCGTTGTTGTAGTTCTCATTCTTCCTGCTCATGGCATTCACAGCACGTAGGAAGTAAGAGAACCAAAATTGCATTGAGGTAGACCGGGACAGCACTACATTCATGACCCTCTCTCTGCCCCAGTCAGCATAATGGAGGTGTGGGTAGGAGGGGCGTGGCTCTCCCAACCTAATTAGAAAACAGGTGAGTAAGTGGCAGCAGGTGTTTGTCAATGTACTCATTACCTGACTTCTTCTCTATATAACATGCTTCATAATGCCTAGCGCGGCACCTGTTCAAAACACGCCTGTTCAGAACGGCAGATTGCTTGGCTGAGCAGTTCTGAGCGGTTCTTGGAAAAGCTGCAAACAGGTATTACTGCTTGCAGCTTTTCCGAGAACTGCTCATCCAAACATCTTCAAGTGCGACACCCGCCAAGTGTTAAGTCGATTGGTCAAACGGGTGTTGAGAAAATCGAAGGACAGACACTTACATGTCTGTCTTACATCTCTTTTACTGATTTGATTGTATTTTGATGGTGGGCTAAGAATAGACCCACTGTTATGCAGTCAGTACATCTGGAGACGCTAGATGTGTATACTATACATAAATCTTCTTTGTCTTTTATTTTGATCAAAACGGTGATTCCCTCTCAACTCAATATCATTGATTCGCTTGAGATTGACAAGAGGGCAATTTAGTTGGACTAAAGATATTGTGACAAGTGAAAGAACGAACCCCATCACTCAAACTGTTAGTCTTACATTGTCTTTCAGAACTTGACAAACATGGTCAAATCATACCGGCTAGAAGCCAGAGTTTGCATAGCTAAGGCTGATTCAGTATCCATTATTCATTTATTTTGTATCTTTTTTTAACGATACAGGTAATTTTTCTTGACACTTATCTTGTGAATGAAATCAATACTGAACCTCGATCTTCCCATGGACTATCTCACTGAAAAGCAACCCTCATTAGTTACGATAAAAAATTATCATCAGGTTGAACTCTGCAGGTAGACTTAGAGTTCAGCTTTCATATTAACACCACAGTGTGTGGTCACCTGTTGTTTGTTAAGGATGGTCTATTCTGGCAGATCATCAGAAAAAGACATGATGAAGATTAAGTGTGTGTGTGTGTGTGTGTGTGTGTGTCTTGGGTTGGAATGAGGGTTTAGGTGTTATTTTTGTTTTATTTCACGACATCCAAGAGTACAACATATTAAAACCATCCCGATCATCTCTACCACACCATGCTACATTGTGCAATAAAACATAATCTGTAGCCACATCGTCCAGGCCTTTAAAAA
This sequence comes from Merluccius polli, assembly GCA_030340625.1. NCBI lineage: Eukaryota > Metazoa > Chordata > Actinopteri > Gadiformes > Merlucciidae > Merluccius > Merluccius polli. The sequence continues at coordinate 140,980 of JAOPHQ010002005.1, read as the reverse complement.
TCTTTAAAAGCAGGCACAAACATTTTTTCTGCTTTTGTTCAGGCTTTCAACATTTCCCACACACAACACAACATTCTCGGAGGACAACAACAACCATAATCCTCGTGGTGTTGTTGCTGTCTTCCAGGAAGGACGTGACTTCCTCAAACCAGATGAAGACGAAGCCCCCCCCCCCCCCCCCCCCCCCCCCCCGCCCCCCCACCAATGTCAACCCACTTCCTTGTTTACCGCAAACGAACCCGGCGAGGACGCGAAGACGGCGAGACGATGGCGAAGTGAGACAAGCGGGAAACATTAAGCACCACTGTTGCCAGATCTTTCTCCGCCAGACGGAATCGGACGGACGGTGGATAACGACATGGCTCTGAGTCTCATTACCCTCACCCACACAACACCTGGGCAATGAGGCAATGAGAGCAAACACCGGCCGTCCACATCGGGCCCCTGAATCCGGGGGCCTTCCGATTGCGTTCAGGACAAGATCGGTCTATCTGATGAGCAGCGGCAGGGAGGGGGTATGAACAGTGAAATGCAGGAATCTTTGTTAGCGTTTGAGAGAATCATGTCCCAAGAAGCAGCCAGATGGCTTGCCCTGGCTCGGGGGGGGGGTGGGGGGGGGGGCTGGAGGAGGGGGCGAATTGAGGTCATTTGTCTTTGGTTCCTCGCCCATGGGGGCGAGGTACTATCATACACCGTAGGATTGTCACCACAAAAGTGGATGGCTACGCTTTCGCTCCCCCGCCCACTCTCTCTTGTTTTCTTTGTATTTTCTTCGTTAACAAAATGAAAAACAGGCCGCAGCCACAAAATGGGGCCGTTGAAGACCACGCATGCGCCCCCTTCCTCCGAGAGCTGGTGGTGTGACGTGGACAACAGGAGATGAAGCTCCCCGGAGGCCCCATTGTCAATTTATGTCCTGCAAATTACGCCCCCCCCCACCGCTTGACTCATCCTGTCCTGCCCGGTGCCATCGCTCCATCTCTGTTATTTGTTCCTCCGCACGTCCTCCCACCTTCTCCTGCCTCCCTCCTTCCTGCCCACCCTTTCCCCCCTCTCTCCCTCTCCTCCATCCTTCTCTCTCTCTCTCTCTCTCTCTCTCTCTCTCCTTCTCGCTCTCTCTCTTTCTCTCTCTCCTCCCTCTCCCTCTCTCTCTCTCTCTCTCCTCCCTCTCTCTCTCTCTCTCTCTCTCTCTCTCTCTGCACTCTCCCCTTTTCTTCTCATGCTCTCCTTCTCCCTCACCTCCAGCCACAGCACCGTCCTCGTTCATCCCTCGTCCTCGTCCCTTCGTGTCTCCTGTCGTTGAAAGCCTCGGTCCTTCCTGTCCATCCATCTCCACTTCCTTGACCAGTGATCTCATCGTCCCCCCCACCCCCACCCCCACCCTTACCCCCACCTTGAGGGCCTTAATTACAGGGTCCAGTCCCCAATGAGTGTCCCCAGCACCCAGGGTCTGGTGTGTCATTACCGGACAAAATACTGACACCACAGCGGGGGGTGGTGGAGGGGGGATGAACATGTATACGGTTCAATGAACACATGCACATAATTACGCATACACACACACCGCACACACACACACACACACACACATACACACACACAGACACACACACACACATACATGCACCCGCGCACAGACACATACGCATCGACACATGCCCATACACACACACCACACACACACATGCACGCGCACACACACATACATGCACCAACACACACATTCATGTGGTATATGACCAAAAGGTACACACACCTAAGTTTACACAAAGATACACATACATGTTCAGATAGATGATAGATACAGATAGATGTTCACACAAGTGTGTGTAATGCTATAAGGAGTTCGGTCTAGACCTGCTCCATTTGAAAAGTGATAACTTCTGTTATGAATTGGTGCTATACAAATAAAATTGAATTGAATTGAATTGAATTGAATACACACTCACACACAGAGATTTGATCATGACTCATGCTGTATATGCCCAAAAAAAGAACACACACACACTCACACTTAAGCACACATATCTACACACGTGCACATACACACACACACACACACACACACACACGCAATGCTTCTTTCTTCCTGTCTGACTCGCACCATTATTCAAATGCTGTCTTCCACTGACACAAAACAGACAAAAACGCTGTCGCACAGAAAGTGAAAATGTCTCTCAGTCGTCTGTATCTTGACAACTTGTTGGAAGACATCCAGGCAAATCCAGTGGGTCAAAAAACTCCTGAAGCCCAATACTGGGAACAAAGTTACGTGTTGTCATGTGCTAACATCCCTCACGCCGCTCACATAAATCATATGATTTGACACCAAACCAAATACTGTTTCCCCAAGTTCCCAGCACCTCGTGGGATGGCGGTTGATGTAACATGAGTTTTACTCAACAGGTTATACTGATATAGATTATCATTGTTGTTATTATTATTATGGCCTGGATACTCAACAGGTTATACTGATATAGACTATAATTGTTGTTATTATTATGGCCTGGATACTAATATGTGTGTGTGTGTGTGTGTGTGTGTGTGTGTGTGTGTGTGTGCGCGCGCGTGTGCATGTGTGTAAATGTCTAGACAGAATAATCCTGTTCACACTTTAACAGTGAGAGTCACTGAAGAGGGCTCCCAAGCGTGACTTTAAACTCACGTTCAATTTGAGTGGCACTCCAACCCATTCAATATCCTAAAAAACATGGACCCTTCCCGCTCCTAAATGAATAAGACACATTTCATCCTGTTCACGTTCGTGGCGATAATTGAATGCGAAGGTCTTCTCTCATGGTCAACCGACCTGGGGAGGGGGGGGGGGGGGTATTTCAAGCCCTCAAAACAATGCAGCGATGGAGTGCGTGTTGTTTGTTTGCGCTGCGAGGTCATGCTAATACCGTCTGGCCGACTTTTGAGGAATGTTGTTTGAGAGTGGCACAGCCTAATGGGAAATGTAGATGGTGGCGGGTTTCCATTGGTGTGATGTCTGTTCTCCTGCTGGTGTGTGAGTGCTGGTGGTGGGGTGGGGGTGGGTGAGGGCATTATGTATATGTACAATGTATTAAGGTTTTTGTGGTTTGTGTTTGAATGGGGAGACCGGAAAGGGGGCTTTGAAAAGTGGGATCCTTCTCCTTCGCTTTAGAGATACAAAATATGCTTTGAGCGCCGCACAGCTAGCCATCGCTGCTCTCTGGGATGAATGGCTGCATGGTAGCTAACCAGAGGGGGTGGGGGGGCAGGGGGGCAGGGGGGGTAACTGAAGCTCAGAGGATGGTCCCAGCACTGTGTCCTTCTGCTTCTCCTCTCTCTCTCTCTCTCTCTCTCTCTCTCTCTCTCTGTCTTTCTTCGTCCCTCTGTCCCCCTCCTCTCTCTCTCTCTCTCTCTCCCTCTCTCCCTCTCTCTATCTCTCCATGCACGTGTGTGTGTGTGTGTGTGTGTGTGTGTGTGTGTGTGTGTGTGTGTGTGTGTGTGTGTGTGTGTGTAAAATGAGCTTGGCGTGTCAACTGATGAACCAGCGAGACCCCGCTGATAGCCGCCGAGACGCCAGCTGGCTTCCTGCCCAACGCGGTAAACAAAAAAAACACAAATATGAATTGTTTGTTGTCGTTATTATTATGATTGTCCTATCTCCCTTTTTTTTTCTTTCTGTCCACCCCCCCCAAAAAAAAAAAGGTGAGCCAGAGAGCCTGGGAATCTGTCTGTTTATATACATCAGATCAAGAGCAAATTTTAATGCTCAATTTCCTGGCGGTGTGGCCCATCCCATAATGTGTTTATCCTCTTGCAAATAGCAATGTCACGGAGACTCTGGGGCCGGCCGTTGGCTGAAATGTTATGAATAACTTGATCAAATGACACAGGGAGACGAAGAGAGGAGAGCGGGATAATAAAGTGTGGTGCAGGTAAAGGTGTGGGTAAAGGGCCCATCCAGGGCGAAGGGACCACCACCGCCGCAGACGCGATTCCTGGAACTAAATGAGGCGGTTAAGGAAATGTTACAGGTTGTCCCGCAACATACACCTCCTTCCCTAGGGACCAATCATACGCTGGCGTGAGATCTGCCCAAAACACACACGGGGGGGGGAGGGGGGGGGGGGGGGGGGGTGGCAATTATTGTTGAAGCTTTCAACAAAAGTTGGATGACATTTTGTCAATTGACTTACTTTTCCAGTATTTAATACTTTGATGAGGAGAGGGAGAAATATGCTGTTGAAGGATAAGTGGTCCTGGGTTCTGGGTTCTGGGCTTAGATAATTATTAGTCTGATATAATCACATTTGTGAGTGTGTTTCTTTTTTCCCTCTGTAGATTTCATTCGTACCAGAGCAGGCAGTCCATAGCTCAGCCTTAATAACATGAGTGTCCCCCCCCCCCCAAAAAAAAAAAAAGAATATAAAAATTGAAATGGGAAAAGAAATAGCAAGTCATTATGTTTCAGCTAAATAAGACCCGGAAAGAGTACGATTAGTTTTTTCTTCTCTTCACTCTAATTCAATTATAAATCCAATATCTTTTCTCCCTATGCCAAATGTCAAGCTGTGCCCCTGAGTTACTTCCCCAATACGTGCACAATCACGAACGCCCGTCCGTCGTGAACCCATGCATGCTGCGACCGCACCAACACCCCCCCCCCACCCCCCCCCCCCCCCCCCCCGCATGCAGACTGATGAAGGGATTAACCGCCCTCTAATTCTCACCTTACACAAGGCCATCAAACTGCATGTGCTAACAGTACTCTACACCTTTAATCAGTTCTCCATATACCTGCAGTGTCTGAGGATCGTCCGTGCCATCATGGCTAATCTGCAGGTATGTTTTAGCCTGATGATCAGCCTGAATTTCTGTTTCGTTTCACTTCAAAATTCAGTCTGAAGTTTCTTTCTTTCTGAGCCATTTTCAGAGACTGGGCGGGGTTGCTTCCACCTAAACCAGGGGTCGGGAGCCCATGGCTCTTGAGCCTGCATGCAGCTCTGAAGTTTTTTTCGCTGTTATTGTTTTTATGTATCCAATTTTACATTTTTCCAATCATAGAAGCACAGAAGAAGAGCGGTACAAATGTATCGGACGGTCGCCATGGTTACAAGGTGTCAGGGACCAGACAGAGGAGGACCACAAGTGCGTCACGTTTTGAGGGTTTATTGAATTTCGGGGAAAAGGGAGTTGGGAGAGTGAGTCCTGGAGCCCGTGTGTGTGTGCCCCCCAGCAGCAGAGAGGCGTCCGAAGGAGATGGTGGTAGAGGGTCCGGAAATCCTGGGGGGGGGGGGAACACACACACAACAGGGCAGATGACTGGCAGGCAGAAGTACAGACAAGGGCAGGCAGTATTCGTAGTTGAGAAGGCAGAAAGGCAGGTCGGTTTACCGGGGTTGGAGATCAGACGGGTTTTCGGGGTTGAAGGCAGGTCAGGTTTTCTGGAGCAGGAGATCAGGCAGGCTTTCAGAGACGGTCCAGGTTCGAAATCAGGAGTCAGAGATGTTTGCCAGGGAACAGGAGTCAAGAGCATGTTCACAGACGATCTGACAGAGGAGAACTGAAAACCAGAGCTTTATATACCGAGGTTAATTGGCAGAGGGAATGTAGTGCAGCTGGATGGCCAATGAGGAGGCAGAGTGAAAGCAGGTGGAGCAATTAAGCAGAGCAGAGTGGAGAGTGAGAGATAATTGAAAGTAATTAATACTTGCAGACAGAAGCAAGGAGAGAAACCATGACAGAACCCCCCCCTCAAGGGACGGCTCCAGAAGTCCCCAAGCAGCACCATCAAGCCGGGCGGGCGGAGGGGGGAGCCGGCGGAGGGTCAGAATTCCTCAGACCGATCAGTCTCCACCGCTTCGTCCTCAGAGGAAACCAGGGAACCCACATCATCCATTGGCTGTGCATCCTCATCCTCACCAGCAGAAGGCACATCAGAATCCAGGTCAGGCGCCGGGTCCGGCTCAGGGTCAGGTGTCGGGCAGGATAAAAGTCGGGACCCCCTTGGCCGGCCACGCCGGATGGAGGGCTGGTCAGGATGCTGACGATGGAAATCAGTGATGAGCGTCCGATCTACAACTCGTCTGGCAGGCACCCAGGTCCTTTCTTCCGGACCATAACCTTCCCAGTCCACCAGGTACTGCATTCCTCTGCCTCTTCGCCTGGACCGGAGCAGCCTTCGGACAGAAAAGACCAGGCCCCCATCTACGAGATGTGGAGGAGGAGTGGGTGCAGCCAGAGCCAGCGGGCTCTCGTGAACAGGCTTGATTTTGGAGACATGAAAAGTGGGGTGTACTCTCATGGACCTGGGCAGTAGGAGCCGGACAGCAGTTGCACTGATGATCTTCTGAATGGGGAACGGCCCAAGGAACCTAGGGGCCAGCTTCCGCGACTCAACCCTGAGTGGCAAGTCCTTGGCTGAAAGCCACACCTTCTGGCCCACATGGTAGGTCGGTGCCGGAGTCCTCCGACGGTTGGCCCCAATAGAGTAGCTGGTGACAGATCTGAGGAGTGTGGTGCGGGCTCGAGACCAAGCGCGGCGGCATTGTCGAGCATAGGCGAGGGCTGATGGGCAGGTGACCTCCCCCTCCAGGCTGGCGAAGAGAGGTGGTTGGTAGCCATACACACACTGGAAGGGGGACATGCCAGTAGCAGAGCAGGTAAGAGAATTGTGGGCATACTCCACCCAAGTCAGTTGCTTTGCCCAGGCCCGGGGGTTGGAAGATGCCATGCAACGGAGTGCCTTCTCCAGCTCCTGGTTTGCCCGCTCCGACTGGCCATTGGACTGAGGGTGAAATCCAGAGGATAGGCTGACTGTGGCCCCCAGCAGCTGGCAGAATTCCTTCCAGAAGGTGGAAGTGAATTGCGGGCCCCGGTCCAAGACGACATCCCTGGGCAGCCCATGTATCCGGAAAGCGTGGTCTAAGACCACCTGGGCGGTCTCTTTGGCGGATGGTAGCTTCGGGAGGGGGACGAAGTGTGCCATCTTGCTAAAACGGTCCACTATAGTGAGGATGGCAGTCATGCCGTCAGATGGGGGCAGGCCAGTAACAAAGTCCAGAGAGACATGGGACCAAGGTCTTGAGGGTACAGGTAGGGGCTGGAGCAAGCCGGCTGGGGGCTGGTTGGAGGACTTGCTTTGGTTACAAGTGGGACAGGCACGGACATATTCTCGAACGTCCCTCCTCAGAGACGGCCACCAGAATCGCTGGGTGAGCAGATGGCAGGTGCGTGTGGATCCGGGGTGGCAAGCAAGGCGGGAGTTGTGCCCCCACTGTAGGACCTGTGATCTCAAATTTTCAGGGACAAAGAGACGGTCTGCAGGGCATGCACTGGGCCCAGGCTGGTTGCGGAGTGCCTCCTGTACTTGCTGTTCCACATCCCAGGTTAGGGCAGCGACAACACAGGGACCAGGCAGGATGGATACAGGTTCCTTGGCGTGCATGTCGTCTCTCTGAAACTGACGGGACAGAGCATCAGGCTTGGTGTTGCGTGATCCAGGACGGTACGAGAGTGTAAAATTGAAGCGGGTGAAGAACAGAGCCCAGCGGGACTGTCTTGGATTCAGTCGTTTGGCGGTGCGGATGTATTCGAGATTCTTATGGTCGGTCCAGACCAGGAATGGAACCGTTGAGCCTTCCAACCAGTGCCGCCACTCCTCCAGGGCCAGTTTGACAGCTAGCAGCTCACGGTTGCCGATGTCGTAATTCTGTTCGGACGGTGACAGTCGGCGAGAGAAGAACGCACAGGGATGGAGTTTGCTGTCCTCTGCCGCTCGTTGAGAGAGCACAGCGCCGACACCCACATCAGAGGCGTCCACCTCCACAACAAACTGCCGGTCAGAGTCAGGCATCTGGAGGATGGGGGCAGAAGTGAAGCGTGACTTGAGGGTGCTGAAGGCGTTGCTGGCTGCCGAGGTCCAGACGAATGGCTGTTTGGGGCTGGTCAGGGCAGTGAGAGGGGAGGCAACAGTGCTGTAACTGCGGATGAATTTGCGGTAGAAATTGGCAAACCCGAGGAACTGCTGAAGTGTCTTCCTGTTTTCAGGTGTGGGCCACGAAGTCACTGCTGACACCTTGGCGGGATCCATTTGGATGCTCCCCTCTGCCACGATGTACCCCAGGAAAGCCACGGACCGAGCATGGAAGTCACACTTCTCTGCCTTGACGTACAGGGAGTTCTCCAGGAGACGATTGAGGACTAGCTGGACATGGCGGGTGTGTTCGGACAGGGTTCGGGAGAAGATTAAGATGTCGTCTAGGTACACAAAGACAAATCTGTTCAACATGTCCCGCAAAACATCATTGACCAGAGCCTGGAACACTGCTGGAGCGTTGGTGAGGCCGAACGGCATAACCAGGTACTCATAATGGCCAGTTGGGGTGTTAAATGCCGTCTTCCATTCATCTCCCTCCCTTATCCGCACCAGGTGGTAAGCATTCCTCAGATCCAGTTTGGTGTAGACTGTGGCTCCTTGGAGCAACTCGAAGGCAGAGGTGAGCAGAGGAAGAGGATACCGGTTCTTGACGGTGATGTCGTTCAAGCCCCGGTAGTCGATGCAGGGACGGAGGGACCCATCTTTCTTATCCACAAAGAAGAACCCGGCACCAGCAGGAGAAGAAGACGGACGGATGATTCCAGCTGCCAGGGAGTTATTTATATAGTCCTCCATGGCTCTTCTTTCGGGGGCAGACAGGGAGTAGAGGCCGCCCTTGGGTGGAGCGGTTCCTGGACGGAGGTCTATGGCACAGTCGTAGGGCCGGTGTGGGGGCAGCGAAGTGGCCTTGGCTTTGTTGAATACCTCCTGTAGTCCGTGATAGCACTTGGGTACGTTGGAGAGGTCAGGGACAGAATCGGTGGGTACCGAACTGGAGGGTAGCATGGCAGAGCGCAAACAGGTCCGGTGGCAGTCCTTACCCCACTCCGTGATTGTCCCGGTCGTCCAGTCAAGGTGGGGGTTATGCTGGCGAAGCCATGGGTAGCCCAGGATAAGCAGTTGGCCTGGGGAGCGGAGCAGGTGAAAACGGATGGTTTCGTGGTGGTTACCTGACAGCATCATTGAGATGGGGGTAGTGACGCTGGTGACTTTGCCAAGGAGATGACCATCCAGAGCTCGGGCTGGGACAGGACAGGGCAGACGTTGGCTCTCCAACCCCAACTGACGGGCCAGCTCAATGTCCATGAGGTTAGCCTCGGCACCAGAGTCAACCAGAGCGGTCAAAGTGTGGGTGGTTTCAGAGAGGAGGAGGCGAACTAGAAAAAGGGGCTTACGGCTGGTGGAGGGTTGGGTGGTCATCGAGCTCAGCCGGATCCCTCCTACGTCCGGTGAGCTGCGGCTTTTACTGGACAGGTGGCGACCCGATGACCATCAGCTCCACAGTACAAGCAGAGGTTGGAAGAGAGGCGGCGCTGGCGCTCAGCAGGGGTGAGGGAGGCACGGCCAATCTCCATGGGCTCTGGCGGGTCGAGCTGGCTCTGGGGAGTTGCTGAAGAGGGTGGCCGAGCAGCAGAATGACCCAGAGTGTGGACAGATGGCTGGGTGGAGCGTCCCTTCTCCCGTCGGCGAGTCTGGATCCGACGGTCGATCCGAACGGCAAGGGCGATGGCTTCATCGAGTGCCGAGGGTTGGTCATGCGAGACGAGTTCATCCTTCACATAGTCTGCCAGGCTATGAAGGAAGGCATCCACTTGTGCAGCCTCGTTCCATGAGCTGCGCCTTGCCAGGGTACAGAAATCGATGGAAAAGTCCGCCACAGTCCGGTTCCCCTGGCGGATGGTCATCAGGGCCCTGGACGCCTCCGCAGTTGATGAGCCCAGGTCGAACACCTTCAACATTTCCTCGGCGAAGGCATCGAAGGAAGTGCAGGCTGGGGTCTGCCGGTCAAACTCAGCGGTTCCCCACAGTCGAGCTCGGCCTGTCAGGTGTGTAATGACGTACCCCACTCTGGCTCCCTCTGTGGCGAAGGTCCTGGGTTGTAGAGAGAACTGGACTCGGCAGCTGGTTAAGAATGCGCGCACTTGGGCCGGGTTACCGTCAAAACGTTCTGGGTTGCCGATCTTTGGCTCTGGGGCACTGTGAGCCACTGGAACTGGAGCCACTGGGACTTGAGCCACTGGGACTGGAGCGTTGGGATCCAGAAGAGGTGCTGGGGCAGATGGGGCAGGAGCCTGGGCAGATGGAGAGGTCAGGTTGGTGAGCATTTGCAAGACCTGGGCCAGCTGTTGTTGCTGCTGTTGAATCTGCTGTTGATGTTGGTGAAACTGCTGTTGCTGCTGGCGACCAAGCTGAATCAAAGATGAGATGTCTCCAGCCATCCGATGCATCCCACCCTCAGCAAGTTCCAGGCGCTGCATGGCAGTTGATGTTTTAGGGTCGGAGGTTTCCATGCTGGGTGTGTCGTGCGCTGGGTCCATGCTGGTCAGATCGTTCTGTCAGGGACCAGACAGAGGAGGACCACAAGTGCGTCACGTTTTGAGGGTTTATTGAATTTCGGGGAAAAGGGAGTTGGGAGAGTGAGTCCTGGAGCCCGTGTGTGTGTGCCCCCCAGCAGCAGAGAGGCGTCCGAAGGAGATGGTGGTAGAGGGTCCGGAAATCCTGGGGGGGGGGGGGGGGGGACACACACACAACAGGGCAGATGACTGGCAGGCAGAAGTACAGACAAGGGCAGGCAGTATTCGTAGTTGAGAAGGCAGAAAGGCAGGTCGGTTTACCGGGGTTGGAGATCAGACGGGTTTTCGGGGTTGAAGGCAGGTCAGGTTTTCTGGAGCAGGAGATCAGGCAGGCTTTCAGAGACGGTCCGGGTTCGAAATCAGGAGTCAGAGATGTTTGCCAGGGAACAGGAGTCAAGAGCATGTTCACAGACGATCTGACAGAGGAGAACTGAAAACCAGAGCTTTATATACCGAGGTTAATTGGCAGAGGGAATGTAGTGCAGCTGGATGGCCAATGAGGAGGCAGAGTGAAAGCAGGTGGAGCAATTAAGCAGAGCAGAGTGGAGAGTGAGAGAGTAATTAATACTTGCAGACAGAAGCAAGGAGAGAAACCATGACACAAGGTGCTGGCTCAAGTCTGACGGTAACCCTTAGCTCAACCAGGACATTGACTGAGCTTTTAGTATAGCTTCAAAATCTAAAAAAATAAAAGTTTGCGAAGAAAACAGGATTTAAACCCACTTGGACCAGTACATTTGTCTTCCTATCCAACGCCACTGGTTTTCCTGAATGTTTTACCTGAGGGGAGATTCTCACCACATGCATGTATTATTTTGTAATAAGAACATCCGAGTTGTTTTTACTTCTGTACCCCTGCCCGGCTTGTGAATACACACCGCTTTTTCCTGCACCTGTACCTGCTGCCTACAGAGTATGTCATTACAGATCACTGCAATTACAAGTGACCCGTTAGTGTACAATGTTTGAGAAGGTAGAAGGAATTCAAAAGAAACTCGAAAACCACAACTGATTCATTTTGAACACTTTTTGTCCTGCAAAAATATGAATCACAGCAAGTTATGCCTCATATGGAATATGATATCTTATTTACAAACAAAAACAGCACTCCAAATGGACTCTGAACATCATTTTGAATATATCTTTTCAAAATGTAGGCAATGATACTCAAGTTCTTCTACTGTGTGTGTATGTGTGTGTGTGTATGTGTGTGTGTGTGTGTGTGTGTGTGTGTGTGTGTGTGTGTGTGTGTGTGTGTGTGTGTGTGTGTGTGTGTGTGTGTGTGTGTGTCTGTCTGTACAGCCTAAGCCCACTTCATTTGAAAACCATTTGAATGACTCACAATCTCACTTAATTCCGCCTGACGCACGGTTTAATGAAGTTGCCTTGCCCACAACCATCGCTCAACTCACCCAATGAATCACGGCGGGTGCTCTGCATTGCAGGAGTGTGCCGGTGTCCAGAATATGTAAATAGAAATACAAACAGCTGTATGTATTAGGGATACACCCCTGGTGCTTCATAACACTCAAGTTCTGCGTTGGCCTCAAGGCTTTCTTCCTAGTAAAATCCTCCAATTGCTAAATGTGCCCGTTGTTCTTCACTGGCGGTGGATTTTATGACACCACTGAATCATATTAGTTATTAGAGTAAAAAATAACAACTTTATTGATCCCTAAGGGAGAATTTTACAGTTTATGATAAAAGCAGTCTGCTGTTTCTTTTGCCTCGCATCTTACGGCGGCAATCTTCAAGCCTCAGATGTTTGAAAGAGCTCTGAGATCAGGTGTCTCGCTGAACCAACCTTCTTGACCTTTATGTCGAATCACTGGCAGCTCACACACACACACACACACACAGCTGTGTGTGCTAGACAGAGGGACACAAGAACAAATAAATTAATAATCACAAGCACCCTTGGCATTGTTGAAGACTCCATCGTCCGAGTCTTGCTACTCATTGTTATTCATGAGTTTGTGTGTGTGTGTGTGTGTGTGTGTGTGTGTGTGTGTGTGTGTGTGTGTGTGTGTGTGGGCATGCATGCATGCCAGTGTGTGTGTGTGTGTATTTTTATGTGAATGCATGAGTGTGCAAGCCAGTGTGTGTACATGCACATGTGTGTGTGTGTGTGTGTGTGTGTGTGTGTGTGTGTGTGTGTGTGTGTGTGTGTGTGTGTGTGTGTGTGGCTTCACATAATGGTCCATTTCCTTCCCCATAACACTGCAAGCTTCTGGTACACTGCCGGACACATACATCCCTCACTGAATAATTATGAGCCACCCATTTATAACACAGATGATTGAAGACACACACACATGTACACACACACACACACACACACACACACACATTTATGCACACTAACGCAGACCCAGTACTGAGCAGGCGGGGTGCGGTGGAAAGTGTCGAGGTAACTGCAGCTGAAGAGCTGTTTATGCATCATCTGTGTGACGGGTGGCTGTGTTTAGTTCTAGTGCCAACAATGCGAACCCATTGGAACATCTTCTCTTCATCTGCTTCACATAACCAGGCCAGAGAGAAAGTGGACCTGGCACACACAAAGTCACACAAAGTCACAGGCAAGCTTCACTGACTGAGCTGTCTCTCTTTCTAACAAATAAAAAACACACACCGAGAAGCTCTCTCAGACCCAATTTTGACCCAAACTCAACGACCAAAAGCCAACCAGAAACAACAAGGAGAAGAGCGGCTTGCGGGGCACAACTGCCAAAAAACGCAATCCAAACCAAGCATCTGTCAGCAGCCCAGCCGAGACCAATCTGTCTGATTGGTCTCGGCGGACCTCTCCTGGGCCTAAAGGGCCATTTTGTCCATGATCGGCTGTCAAAAATGACCCGTCATGGCAAAATCTGTGCCAAGTCTGCTGACCCTTGTGTGGCTTGGGACGGTCGATGTGACAGGTAGAGGGAAGGCCCGTCCACAGAGTTGTTAGCCCACAGAGTTGTTGAGTCCAAAACAAAGTTTCACATTTATTTGGGACTCGTTCAAGGAGGGTCATATGAATAACAGAGTTGTGGCAGAATAATGATTGTCTCATGTTTGTGTCACGCAGTTCATGGCAGGGACAAAAAAAGACGCTGCCTGGTGAGCCACGCCAGAGGAATGACACACTTGGTTGTTTCTTTGGAATAAAGAGGAAAAGGATGGACACAGGTCGTAGCCATGTTGGAAGAATCACTCAATAGGACAGACTGACTTGCACTCACACAGTAGGACAGGGCTGAGGATCAAGATTTGACATTTTTTCCATCGCATAGACATACAATAATCGTACAAGATGGGCAAAATCGCACAGTGCGTGTGGAGCCCTTCACTCAGTCATGCCGTGTCAATTCCCCCCACAAGACAGGAGTCCCTACCAGCCTTGTAGCTACAATGGGTTTCACTGGTTCCAGTCCCCTGAATCCCCGCCTACTTTTTACAAATGTTCTGTGATTCAGGGTCCGGTGTCGGTTGCTGAGCCAATCGATGTCTTGTAGGCAGGACTTACTGAATCCATGTGACCATTGCGAGCAACAGAAAACAACATCCTGCAACTCCCATCGCAAAACATTTTGATTCAGTGAAATCCAATGTGAGTCTCTGAAAATGGCTCATTTAGAAGAAGCCTGAATTATGAAGTGAAACAAAATAAATAATGGATGATTATCAGGCTAAAAAAAGGGGCCGGATTGGGATTGGTCAGCCCTGCTTAGTGATTCTCTCTTCACTGGGAAGAGAGAGAGAGAGAGAGAGAGAGGAGTTGAAGAAACAGGGTAGATGTGAACTCTTTTACAACACAGTACTATTAGATGGATAGCAAGGTAAAGAAAGTGCGCTAGCGCAGGGGTTGGCATGGTGTTAGCATGGTGTTAGCATTGCAGCGTGAAGTTCTAGTCCACCCCCCACCCACTTCCTCCCCACCAAAGGACATACAGGCTCAATGGCTCATAGGTCTGTGGCTCTTGGGCAAATCACTTACCTGGAGATATACCTGTAGGTAGATAGATAGATAGATAGATAGATAGATAGATAGATAGATAGATAGATAGATAGATAGATAGATAGATAGATAGATAGATAGATAGATATACAGACAGACAGACAGACAGACAGACAGACTACTCTCACTACGAGAGAAGTAATACCGATGGGGAGGAGGAGGAGAAAAAGTTTAAATGCGGGGGTGAAGATAAAGGAAGAAAGAGGGCAAGAAAGAAGGCAAGCGGACTATGAAATCCCATAATTGCGCCACAGGGAACTTTAATCAATTAGAAGCACACAGCTAATTAAAGGCGGCATTGTGTTTACTGAATGGAAGGACTGCACGGCTCAGTGACAGCAGCCGCGAGGAAACACAACACAACCGAAATTCACAGAACAAGCATCCTGATGAAGCTTTGGCACATAGCATGCACTCGCGGTAAGCATGGTATACATGCTCCATACCACTGTAACACAAAATAGACTTCATACACTATATAAAGCACCCAAACACATTTTTCGATTTCTCAAATTCAACGAGTTGAGTGCTGTATTGTTTGTCGGGCCTCCGAGCCGCGTTAGAATGAAATAAAGAATTACAAGCGCTTTAATTATCGTTAAAATAACACACACACACACATGCACACACACATATCTGTCACGAGTTACCCGGTGAGGTGACCCCTCTCTCCTGCAGCGGGGGGGGGGGGGGGGGTGTCTAATAGCGTCTGACAGGGTCCAAAATGGACTGTGGTCCAGTTCATGGGAGGTCACCTGCCCCCCCCATCCTCCCCCCCCTCCCTTCTAACGATGAGATGAATAATAAACAGGCTTGCGGGGAGGTGGGGGGGGAGGGGGTTGATTGAGATCGGAAGCTCAATTGTGGGAGGAGAACTATGAGTTATTAAAGTGGTGCGAACAGGTGCTGTCTCTTTCCTCTCCCTTCACCTACCTGTGTGCAGCAGCAACAGCAGCAGCAACAGTAGCATCGTTTTGCTCCCCGATGTCCTCCGGGGGGGGTTGGGTGAGGAGGGGGAGGGGGGTGTGATTTCATTAGCAGCCCTCCACCGCTCCTGCATGCTTCACTGGCCCGGGAGAGAGAGTGACAGAGAGAGAGAGAGAGAGAGAGAGAGAGAGAAGGAGGAGAGGGAAAAAAATCAATGCTGCTTTCTCAGTTAAGATGTAATAGATACGCTATCCGCTATATGCGCAACATGGTGTGTTTGAGCGTGTGTGTGTGTGTGTTTGTATTGGGTGTGCATGTGTGCAAGCTTGTTTTGTGCATGTGTGTGTGTGTGTGTGCCCGTGCGAATGTGCCCAATGAACGTGATGCATGAATGTATACATGTGTGTTAGTGTGTGCCTGTGTTTGTGTGTTTTTGTGTGTGTGTGTGTGTGTGTGTGTGTGCACGCGTGCGTGTATGCACTCATGTGCATCTGTCAGTATCCCTGTGTGTGTGTGTGTGTGTGTCTGTCTGTGCACTCATGCTTCACCGCGGCGTGCACGTGTGCACGCGCGTGCAAAACAAACCTCATTTACCGTTGACTAATGAAGATTTAAGAACCTCCTGAGTGTGTTCCACAGAGTGGCTGCGATGGGGGGGGGGGGGGGGGTTGATTACACCTTCAAATCACTGGGAGAGAGAGAGAGAGAGAGAGAGAGAGAGAGAGAGAGAGAGAGAGAGAGAGAAGGGGTAGAGAGACCCTTATACGTGGAGTGGAACGTTATCGTCTCGTGTTTCACGCCATCTGCTCTCACCAGGGCCGTGGCTGAAAGATGGACGCCCCGGTGACCTCGGCAGGTTGACAGGGGGGAGGGGTGGGGGGGGGGGCGATGGGTGGGTGGATGGCTGCTCGTCAACTCACCGGACTGCTTAGGTCTGCTATCAGTGGGCGCGCCTGTCTGCTGGGTAATTAAAATTAATTAGCATTTATTAACGGGCCGACCCTGCCTTCTCTCTGTAAGCCCTGTGACAAGTCTGCTGGCATACGGAATGAGATAAACACCTACACACACACACACACACACACACACACACACACACACACACACACACCTACACACACACACATGCACACACACACACACACACACACACACCTACACACACACACACACACACACGCACACACACCTACACACACACACACACACACACCTATACACACACACACATGCATACAAACATACACACACACAAAAACTCACACGCGCACACACACACACTCATCTACATACACACACACACGCACACACAGAGGGGAGAAAGAAAAAGTCCTCAAGCCCAAACACTTAAGGAACCATAGCTGTGTAATTTAGATTTAGTGCCATTATGGAGAGTTTTCCCCCGGTCTTTAACAAAGTTTGTGTGCTCGGTTGCCGTCATCCTGTCTGAGTTATGCTATGTTCACCGGCGCCGTTCACGTTGAAAATGTGTAGACACACTATCCCAGGGACTCTTCTAGATCAGAAAACTGCTTAAGGCGTATAGGTAATCCATCCTCAGCATCTCAGTCCCAGTTTCGAAAGTTTTCCAAGTCTCCAGCATGACTGGCAGTGAACGAAGGTATGCAGGACAGCTAATAAAACCATACACCATGTGCATCTATGCATACAAACTTTGATTTACAAAAAAAAGGGGGAGAATTACCGATAAACGCAGTGGAACAAAAATATTCATGTATGCGTCTTTAAGCACACACCCAATCCAAATTATTTTGCATTGGAAATCCACTCTCGTCTCGTGGCTGGACAGGCACACGCTGTCTGTCACACTGTCTCATACCTCCTATGGCTCACTATCCATATGTCTCGCTGTTGGAGGACTCACAGGAGTGGGTTCTGGTACCGCAGGACTCATCACGGTTCTCTGCAGGTTAACCGGCCCTATCGGCACCCCCCCCACACTCCTTCCCCCCGACCGTTTGTCTTTCATTTCTATCTCTTTCTTAAGATGACATCACTTTGCATTTCTCATTTGGCTATCAGTGGGTGTCTTGCTTCTCTCCTACTTTCCCCCGCAGTGGCAGTCGCTTGTCAGGCATAGATGTGCAAGTTCCCTCCCCCGACCCGGCCATCACATTTCACCAGTGATAACGGCAAACATCAGATTTCATCTCTTCGTTCGTCCGGGTCACTCTTCACCCCCCGACACACACACACACACATATACAAAGACTTCAACCACTACCAATCCCCCCCTTCCCCAAAAAATGCTGCTTTTATCTAATCGGCACTAAAGCTTGTTGTTTATTTTTCTAATGTGTTTATTTACATATGGTACATCAGCAAGATTTGTTCGTTTTTTCGCATCGAAAGTCCATTGTAAAGTGTTGTCATTCGCGATTAGCATAAAACATTAGGTTAAATGTCTTGGTGACAATAGATGTGATGTCAGTCGGCTAATGGGAGCAGAAATCCTACTGGTTTTTTAGATTTCTGAAGCTCTTAATGCGCTCACATCATGACATGTCTTTCGGAACTGACTTTAGAAACAAAAGCCATTTAAGAGATCATTAACTCGTCAAGCTAACCATGTTATCACCGCGCGCTATCTCTGGCGTACTCTGCAGAACAGGAAAATCAGGAGAACATAAAAACTTTAGAAACTCCCTTTCGCCATGAGCGAAAGAGAAATATGGGCAGAAGCAGTACCCTGTGGAAACCCGGCGCTCCACTTGAAGCACCATTCAGCTCTTTTCAAAAAAAGGTTTTTAATAAATGTGTATCTGCTCAGGGTTTCATGGTGGCTTTTCTTTCATTTTGACCTGCAAACAAACTGTCCTCTCAATGCACATGCACCGTCTCACCATATGTGCATTATATTCCTATTTCCATGAGACTATCAATTTGAAGAAAACATGTTTTTGTATATATTATTTGATTATTATGTATTATTTATTTTTGATCCATCATGGGAACTGCATGCAGCGCAGTTCTCGTTGTATAGCCTACTACACGTATACACACTTCTCACGTGTGATAAAACACTACTCCCTCAGCGACACAGAAACACATATTAACACTACAGTCATTGAAACGGCTACACACATTATCTGTACCGGCGTGCGCCCCAGCACAGCAGCGCCCGCCACACACCTGCGTGGGCAAGAGACCATCACCCGCAAAGAGCCCAAAACACCTGGAGCAGTCATGGGATAAATACAGCAGTGAGACTGCAATATATTACCTGGGGCTCGTGGGTCTCTGTGTGGTTCTGTGTGTGTGTGTGTGTGTGTGTGTGTGTGTGTGTGTGTGTGTGTGTGTGTGTGTGTGTGTGTGTGTGTGTGTGTGTGTGTGTGTGTGTGTGTGTGTGTGGCTGCACACATGCACACACACACACACACACACACACACACACACACGCACACATACACACACACACACCTGCTGGACCAAGAGGGAGGAACAGTAGCAGAGAGAGCGGTTTTATGAGAGGGTGAGAGAGAGAGAGAGAGAGAGAGAGAGAGAGAGAGAGAGGAGGAGGAGGGAGTGGTTTCCGCTCAAATCTGTGCGAAGATGACCAGGAGGAACAGTCGACACAACGACAGACAGACAGACAGATAGATGGATGGATAGAGATAATATAAGGCATGGTGCCCCAGAGAGACAAAGAGAGAGAGAAAGTGCACGGATACATCTTCTTTCTGTTGAATAGGAGCGCCGGCACACATATAGAGAGAGTGAGTTGTAATTGTTTCCTTGGAGACCACCACAGTGAGCTGGTGGTACACCGTGGCTCTGCATTCTCCACGCGCTCCTCATTACCAGACCGCCTCGCACGCCAGACAGAGGAGAAGTGTCTGAGGGTCTGACTCTCTGATACCCACCAGATACTCTCCCCTCGCAACCTACTAGGGGTATCCACTG
Organism: Merluccius polli; assembly: GCA_030340625.1. Lineage (NCBI taxonomy): Eukaryota > Metazoa > Chordata > Actinopteri > Gadiformes > Merlucciidae > Merluccius > Merluccius polli. The sequence goes on along the minus strand of JAOPHQ010002005.1, from coordinate 121,701 downwards.
CCGACGTTGCATCTCGCCGTTGTCACCGTAGTTTTAATCTTGTCAAATAGACAGCTTTTTGACGAGAGCTCTCCTCCTCACCTCTGTCTCTTTATTTGTATGCTTTTAAATGTTTGAATGGGACTGTTTACTGATGTTTGTTTGGTTGTTTTTCACTCTTGTAAATAACTCTGCTTCTTTGTACACTTATTATTATTATGATGTCTTGTATTGAGTATTTAGAAAAGTGCAAGGTTTTTGGTGTCATGTTACACAGCGAGCATCTATAAGGTCACACGATGACTCAGCGAAATTACGTCTGTGCTGATGACATTGAAGACTTTGGTTTGCCTAGGAGACGGAGAAGTGCGATATCTTTGAAATTGACTTTGAAAGACAACTTCGCAAAAAACACACACACAAAAAATCCCTGCCCTCACATGGACCTACTGGTAACTGTTGAGGATGCTGTGGTGGGTCCTTCGCCAACTGCGAGGATATTCTGCGCTTAGTATTTTCACACTTATCTCTGTTGTATACTAGCAATCGGTTAATTAATTGGGTGTTTGAACCTCGTTCTTGTGAAATCCTTACATTACTGATAGCGATTTACTGTTGCACTTTCTTCTAACAAATGTACTTATTGTAAGTCGCTTTGGACAAAAGCGTCTGCTTAATGCCCTAAATGTAAATGAAATGTAAAAACATTGCATTAATAACAGTCAGGTTCAACAATAAGTGCAGGCTCTTTGTGTATTGACCTTCCGTATCTATCATGAGGCAGTGTAAAAACCGACAAAATAAAAAGTATAATTTAAAGGTGCTGTAGGTAAGATTCAATAGTTGTAAAGAGAGAGAGCAAAAAAGAGTGGAAGAGAGCAAGATTTTGAAACAACACAAAAATCGTCCCCTCTCTCTCTGCTGCCTCCCTCCCTACATCCGGTCTAGAGCGGATACAGAAACTATCTGTACTCCAAAAAACAATTCTGCTCACAAACCAGGGGTGTCATAGTAGGGCCTACCCATAAACCCTCTGGGAAACCAGGGGCATCATAGTAGGGCCTAATCATAAACCCCCGATGCAAAAAGAAAATGAAGTAAAACAATTTGGAGCTAAAAACAAGCTGCTAAAGCTATTGCTAATTTAAATAATGTAATGGCATAGCCGCTTACCACACCGATAATACTGCAGCATAAACCAAGTACAGTTTCGGAGTAGACGGGCTTCAGACCGGATCATGAACTCAACCTAACCCAACAGTAAGGTAAGCCAAGATGGATTCCCGCAACCAATCAGGGAAGAGATGCCCTGATTGGTCAGAAATTAGCCGGGAGCGTCTAAAATCTAAATGGTCTCATACAGAGGCAGCCAGACAACATATTCACAGAGACGGATGGCACTGCCATTTCTAACAGATTACACTCAAAAAGTATCTCTTAAATCTTACCTACAGCTCCTTTAAGGGATCATTGGAGCAACTCAACATCGGCGCCAAGCATCTCCTTCCTACGACAGCGTGTGCACATCCGTGATGGCAACATTCAGTTTAGCATTGATTTTACCATTTGAGCACTTTGTGAATCTTGTTATGGCTTTATTATTCCCCAAGTGAGACATCGCGAGCCAACCACAGGCCTGGCTCGGACCGTATACACTATGGGCTTGGCTCCGCACAAGCTCCATTACGGAGCAACATTTCGCCTATTTGGTTCCACTAATAAAAAAAACTCTTAGTGCGCTGCCATTAGAGCAGGTGGATTAGTCACGCCACACGCACACACACACACACACACACACACACACACAAACACACACACTATAACACTCTTGCATGATGATAGTCAGTGCTATAAAAAGAAGACAGAACAGGATGAAAGATACAGGAGTGAATAACAGAAAAACGACCAGGGAGTGCCTTTTGCGCAGGATGAAAACACGTCATTAATCATTTTGATGTTTGTTTACTGTTTACCACCATTGACATGATGACACCTATATGACACCTACATCTGGAAATGAAACCCGAAGATCCTACCAATGACAGAATGTTTACAGTTTATTTCTGATTGGCACTATCTTTGAAATACGCTATTTGCAACACTCTGCACACTAACCACAAATCCTTACACCATACGACCAAAACGGTACACATCTCCAGCAATGAATTTTGCTTTATTTTTAAATTGAGTTTTTGCAACAATACAGTACACACAAACTATCATTTGAATAAGGACTAATAGCAATAGTAGTATAAATGAAAAACACTTGTTGCTTTTGTTTTTTCTGTGTGCAGGGCAAAGCAGTTTGCAAAAAAGTTGTGTCATCATACATGTAGTAAACACACATACACAGATCACATGTTTAGGGTGTATATCAGCCGATAATGATCAGTGGCCGATCGATCAGTGCAACAATGTAAAGTATGGATGTGTATTCCCAACATAACCCACTATCAATACAAATAAGCGGGATAATTTTCTCAAAATGTTCTAAAACTCCTCAAATAACAAAAGTGCATTTTTCCTAGAAAAAAAGGTAACGCTTTATATTAAGGTCCTTGTAATAACCATTAATTAATAGGTAATAAGGCCCTTGTAAGTCCTTACAAGATGCTTATTAACATTATTGTGTGTTTATAAGCCTATATAAGTGTTAATAATGGCATTATAATACAGTTAATAGCAGGCTATAACACATTTATAAGCGCTTATAAGAAACTTGTTAACAGTTTGCAAATGCTTAAGAACATTAATAAAAGCCTCATGAGTATCTTATAATTGTTCATAATAGCATTACAAACACCCATAACCCACCCATTACGACTTTGCTATGCCTTAATTAATCTTCTTTTGTTTGCTTATTGATATTAAAATACACTTTATTGCTCATCTATTATAAGTTAACTATGCACTTGTTAACAGTTAACTATGCTTTTTGCAGCTACCAGATCTAAAGCGAGAACAATGCCTTATTAAGGCTAATAAATCATTTATTATGCATTATTATGCCTTTAAGAATCTTTTTTTGTTTGCTTCACTAAAATAAAATATACTTTATTATGCCGTTATTATTAGTTAACTATGCACTTGTTAACAGTTAACTATATGCTTTTTGCAGCTTCCATTTTTTTTTTTTTTCCATTTTATCAGCCTTGACCACATCCTAGATGTGGAGGTTGTGAAAATCATTAACCAGTAATTAACACATAATGAAATATTTATTAGACTTAATAAGGCATTGTTCTCGCTTTAGATCCGGTAGCTGCAAAAAGCATAGTTAACTGTTAACAAGTGCATAGTTAACTTATAATAGATGAGCAATAAAGTGTATTTTAATATCAATAAGCAAACAAAAGAAGATTAATTAAGGCATGGCAAAGACATAATGGGTGGGTTATGGGTGTTTGTAATGCTATTATGAACAATTATAAGATACTCATGAGGCTTTTATTAATTTTCTTAAGCATTTGAAAACTGTTAACAAGTTTCTTATAAGCGCTTATAAATGTGTTATAGCCTGCTATTAACTGTATTATAATGCCATTATTAACACTTATATAGGCTTATAAACACACAATAATGTTAATAAGCATCTTGTAAGGACTTACAAGTGCCTTATTACCTATTAATTAATGGTTATTACAAGGACCTTAATATAAAGCGTTACCGAAAAAAAAAATTCTTCTTTGTGGGTCTGACCATAAGACTTCATCCACAACACATGCCATGTTGTCTTGTGCTAAGCAGCGTGGAAAGTATCACCTGGAGTGCCGTATCCAGGCCTGGCATGACCCCTGATCGGTGTCTCCGCAAGCCTCGCCCATTGCCTGTAGAAGGGCTATGCGTTGGTGGGGCTGGCCATCATACACCTTCCAGCGCCATGCAGGATAGGATTCAAAAACAGAGAGTATGGGGGGGAGATTGAGTGCGATTGAAAAGTGGGTGACCTTTGAACAAATTGCAGACCAAAGCTGTGCTCTGGCCCCTGGTCATTAGGAATTAGTGAGGTGTTGTGTGCAGTGTTGTATGGGCCTAGGATTGAATGATGATGAAGGACGCCATTTTGACTACAGTAATAGCCGCACACATTGTAATGTTGCCACCATGTTATCTCGGGACGTTGATTATGGCACGGTGTCCGATGATATTTCTACCGCGGCCCGTTGTTTTTGGAAGGTTGAAAACTGCCTTGGCCACATATGCACTGCATCTGTTTCTAGCTCCATTACTCTCTGAAAGGAAAGACAAAACAATGTAGCACAGTCTGAAAAGACAGGGATCATTCATTATGATGTAGCACCATACACTTCCAGATCCAGTACCAATGATAGGATAGTATAGCACATATTCATATCTCAGTTGTTTTACGCGGTCTTTCCAAAGGGACTCTGCACAGCTGCTTAATTCTAATTCTATGGCGTTTCACTAGACGAGACTCAGAGACACTCATGGTGTGTCTCAATTCAGATACTTCTGTTAGTACACTTCCATGTAGTACTGTGTACACCAGTGGCAGTCCTAGCTTGTATGGCGCCCTGGGCGAATACCTCCAAACAACAAACATTAATTGTCTCAACCCCCCCCCCCACCCCCCAACCCCCAAATACATTTAAAAACACCATTCAGAACTAACTGTCCTTTTTATTGAGACAGTTGGAACAAAGTCTATATGACTATATATACTGTATATGTACAATGATATACAATCATAACAATCTTAAATACCAAAAATAATGTTCAAAGAACAGGAAAAAAAAATTGTAGCACATAGATGAAAATAAAATACAGAATCAAATTATTACCTATACAAATTATAACATATTGCTAACAAAACCAACATTAGTTGGTAGCATTTCAAAGTGTGACTGATTTTACTAACTGCATTACTGTACAAAGGTAGTGGTTTGATAGACTCACCCGCTCCCCCTACGTTGGGCTTCCAGTGAGGTCAACCTGAACATAAATCCTGGGGTCCGTTTCACAAAGCAGGTTTAACAACCTCTGAGTTTAATCCTAAACGCTGAGTTGATCTCCACTGAGATAGAAAACTCTGGGATTTCGGTTCCACAACACCGGTTTTGAGTTAAGTTGATCAACTCAGAGGAGTTCCACCTAGGGTTGAGCGCGTGCACCACAACTATAAAAAGCCAGCATCAATGGAGCCCCGATTCGACGAGTCACCATGGCAACGGGGAAGTCACCAACCTCGATTGGAAATACTTAATATACCTACTACTAATGCGCTCATATGGCGAGTTTCAACACGTTTTTAGAAAGAAGTGCAACACTGCTGCGTAAGTTTAAATGGAGTCCTTTGCGATCACAATAATATTACAGAGGAAAACTGCTTGAATGGTAACTATTTATTTATTTCATTTAGGTGCAATCCCGCGGGGGAGAAGCGCACTTGACGATACGATTAAGATTACATTATTCAAACAGATAAGACCTCGGTATGATCATTTTGATCATGTTTTACACTGTAAAGTAAATATTAAGTGGCTATTTGACTGTATACAGTTGCCTCTACATCTCCGACATTGTACAAAAAACATTTGCAAAGAAACGCAGTGCAACACACAATATCTGCTGGGATGTGAGAGACTACGGTTGGTAATGTTGCACATGTAAGGACGGATTAGGTTGCGTATGTAAATGATGGACTGTGACGTGAAACGGTACCGCTGAAAAAGATAATTGTCTGGAAATGATAATTGTCTGGAAAGGCTAGCCTACATCTATGGTCTGATAACCCTCTCCCGACGAATATTTAATTATCTGCGCATAAATAATAATTATATAATAATAATTAATTGCATTTATATAGCGCTTTTCAAGACACCCAAAGCGCTTATATATATATATATATATATATATATATATATATATATATATATATATATATATATATATATATATATATTTATATATGTATATGTGAGTAAGGGAGTACCGGCACTTATTTTTTTCCACTTCGAGCGCTGGTCAAAAGGACATGTTCGTGAAAAAGTCGCCTCCTACTGCCTAATGGACTTCTGAAATAGCACTGACTCTGATTTTGTTAAATGATTTTTGACAGACGGCTACGCCAAAACTCGCTGACTGAATGAATGAGGAAATCAAATGGCGTGTGTGGCTGAAAGAGGGCGTAGACACATTGATCCATTGAGTAAAACCTGGTCCCGACCAGGTTAGGTTCATAGAGTCTGTTACTACGGTAACTGACCGAGAGCGTAAGTTATCTCTCTCTGTGAAACAGGCTAGAGTTGCCCCTCTTTCTCTGGTTTGAGTTATCTCCCTTTGTGAAACGGAAATCGCAGAGTTTCCCTCAGTTCAGGGTTAATAAACGCAGGGTTTTCACTAAACCTGCTTTGTGAAACGGACCCCTGGTGTGCACTATTCAGTATCACTCTGTTGACATTTTGGAGTATGGTGGTATCTGTCATTATGTGGTCCCACAGTTCTCTGAGTCTGATGCAGTTATATGCAATGTGGGTCTCCTGCTCTGGGGTGACCAGTCGACCTCTTCATCATATACTGGTTTTCTTGCAATTCTGTAAAAACATTGAAATGCTTTTAGTGATAGATCCTTCTCATTATGAAAGTACAGCACATATTACAGTACAGTACTGTACCTGTAAGACTACAGCACTTACAGTTATTTACCGGTTCTTATTTCGCAATATCCGGATGATATCTGCAACAGTATAGCGGCTCAGATTTGGTTGAAACCGTTGCCCAGCTTCCCTCATGCTCATCACAACATGGTCAACCACAGTCGCTCTGATTTCACCAGTTAGTGTTCCTTCCTCTTCCTCTCCCCTGTCCTACTTCTCCTCCTCCTCTTACTTCTTCACCTCCTCCTCTTCCTCGTCCTCTTCCTCCTCATCCTCCTCTTGTTCTCACCCCTCTTACTCTCTGTCCAATATTGGCCTCCGCCCTCCATTGTTGTCCAAACCAAATGTTTACCTGTGGCTTATTTGTAGTGCTCTAGCTCTGGTTTGTAAGTGAACTCGAATTAATTTAGAGACCATGTTTTACAGTTTTGCAAAAAGTTTGTTATAAAATTACAAACTGAGTGTAAAGCAGAGAACATGCATTCAGTTTGGCACACTAAGTAATTGCATTGGCTACAAGTATCAATGGTTTCAGAGACAGTGCTTCTAACCTAATCACTGTTGATGTTTTAGCATTCATAAAAGAACGAATGACTTTTGACTGTTTTTGTTTTATATTACATTTCAATGTATAGGGTTCTTGTTTTATTTTTAGACTTCCATGGGTCCATGGTTTTCCTCCACATGGTGAAATGAATATCACATCATATCACATGGTACACATCCCATGAGTACTCCCCCCCCCCCCCACCCCCCCACCCCACACACACACACACACACACACACACACACACACACACACACACACACACACAAAGAAAGAAAAATACATTTTAAAAAAAACATTGCTGAAACAGCACAACATTAACATAGGCATCTGCTTGTGTCATTTAAAACACAATTTTAAAACTCGTCATCCAATGCACGGCGTTAGCCTCTTCGTCTCCCACCCACCTCCTCACCCCCCTTCTCCCCCTCCCCCTCCCCCTTTCCCGGCCCCTCCTCTCCTCTGTCAATAGTGCAGCTGGGTCGTCTCTATGTGGTGGCTATTTAAAGCGCTTGTTTTGATTTCCCCACATGAAATATCACTCCATCTTTAAAACCCACAGGGAGGCCTTTCCCACCGTGACCTTTCCCTGTCAATCAATAAAATGAACCCTACTTTGATCAAAATGCCCATATAGGAAAAAATTAATACATCATTGGCTTGTATTATTTTTTTTCCTATATATATCTATATCTATATACAGTATATCTATATCTATATATATATAGATATATAGATATATAGATAGATAGATATATAGATATAGATAGATATAGCTATATACAGTATGTACATCCAGGGCTAGTGGTTGTCGATAGCTTCGTCACCGGCGATTCTATTATGGCCAAATAATTGATCTTTTAAATGGTGCATAGCGGTGTGGGATAGTTTTGACAGGCTGTTATGATGAACAATGACATAATGAGTTACTGTCATGTCTGGTGTCTTCTGAAAGCAAGCTCACAGTTAAAGGGATCGCAGAGTGCACCAAGAGATCCATCACTGACACCAGCCCAACTGGATGAATTAAACCTAATACCACGAGAATTAATCCATATATATATATATGTGTGTGTGGGGGGGGGGATATTAGCAGTATATGTGATTAAGATCTGCACAGACATGTAATTAATGGTGGCTATCCAAGGTTACGGTCGTCATGTCCATGCACTGTGGCCCCCCGACAATGATTGATCTCCTCTCACACACACACACACACACACACACACACACACACACACACGCATGCACACATGCACACACTCACACACACACACACACAGTCACATGCTTTTTCAGACACCACACATTGATTGGGATCTGTGGTTGAAGTCCACTGTGACACACCAAAAGCAAAAGCAATCTATCCATCCACCCATACACATCCATCCATACACATCCATCCATACACATCCATCCATCCACCCATACACATCCACCCATACACATCCATCCATCATACACATCCATCCACCCATACACATCCATCCATACACATTCATCCATACACATCCATCCATACACATCCATCCATCCATCCATACACATCCATCCATACACATCCATCCATCCATCCATCCATACACATCCATCCATACACATCCATCCATACACATCCATCCTTCCATTCATCCATCCAGGGGTGCAGATCCGATGTCAGGATTGGGGGGCACACAAAAGTGTTTTAGGTTTTTTTGCCCGTATGCAACTCATACCATGCCGCCATATCATTCCAAAAGTATTACTGCACAGGGAATCATTTGTTGTGCTTACCTTTCTTGTTTATTTGTCCTAAAGAGCCAACAGCGCGTATCACTGCTTACTTAACTGTTATATTAGTAGATCATAATTTAAAGGGTCTCGGGCATATAATGTCTACTCATGTTCTTATCTTTCACCTCCCTCCAACCCTCCCAGATCCCCAATACTTCTCACCATCTTCCAGTGTATGGGACTACTTTATGCATGACTAATCAATATGAATAATTTAGGGTATTTTTATTGGCGGGGACAATTCATGTTTTTCAGAAATTGGGGGGGACATGTCCCCCCCCACCCGTCCCCCCCGGGATCTGCACCCATGCATCCATCCATCTATCCATCCATCCATCCATTCATCCATCCATTCATCCATCCATCCTTATTGTAGCTATAACCTACCTGCTGCATTATGATCAGTGCCTCGGTGTTCCCCAGCTGTCCTCCACTCTGTGGTGGAGTCCTGCAGTCCAGGAATCTACCTATTAGAGTAGTGACCCTTGAAACTGGACTCTTATTGATCGCAGCCAAACTGTGCCGCAGAGCCAGCCAGCCACTGGACATGTGACACATCGGAAGTACAGTCTTAGCTGAAGGCCAGTCAGCCTCTGCGAAATGCTGTTGACACCGTTTTAGATTTGTACAATGCAGTTTGGAATACATTACATTACACTACAATACAGTAAGTAAGGAAGTAAAGTGAGTACATTTTATTCTTAAAGCGCCTTTCAAAACCAGATATACAAGGTGCTGTACAATGCAAACATTGAAGAAAAACAGATATAAGATAAAAAGCTAACAGGAAATAACAATATAACAATATTAAAATATAAAAACAATAAAATTAACCAGAACGCAAACAGAGAAGTCAAGCACACAAGCAATGAAAGTATAAGTATGCAGTAGAGTACAATGCAGCAGAGTATAGCAGAGTACAATAAAGTACAATGCAGGTACAATTAAAGGTAACATATACATTTTCATTGTACAAATATGCACACAGATGTGTATGGAGAACAAAGAGTCAGTAATGCAGTAATTCTACTTGGCTGTTCTTTGTTATACGACCTTAAGCATGTTGGAAAAGAGCCATTATAGAAATAACCTCATTTTAACCTGACCTCAATCTTACCCTGTCGAGCCCCAACTTGATGGTTTGAGAGATGCGAGCAGAAGATTATGATTGTGCACTCTCTATGCAGCTTCTTTATGAGCTCATGAAGCAGACAATATGGATGTCATTATGGATTTCATGGCAAAATGCTTTGGTTTGCCTTGCAATGATTATCTTCTGCATTCATTCGATTGTATCCCGGCCAATTGTTTGTGAGTCGGTGTACTGCTCTGCATCCGGGTGTTGCATCCACGGTTCAGGTCAATACATTTAAAGTCACCATCGCACCTGAAGGACACGGAACCTGAGTTCAAGTTCAACATGGTGTGTGTGTGTGTGCGCGCGCATTTGTGTGTGTGTGTGTGTGTGTGTATGCACATTTAGTTTAGCCACAATTTAAGGAATAAATATGAAAGAAATTGCAGACTAAATGGCTGATTAAACTTAAATTCTGGTACGGCCTTGCCCAGGGTGAACGTAGGTCTTGTACAGACCATTTAAACGGCTGTGTCATTGTGAGTCTAATCCCTTTAAAAACACCACATTCTTCATAGCATTATCACTGCGGGCCTAAAGGTTAGACTAAATGCAATAAACTGGTATTAGGTAGGTGGCTGCCATGCTTAGTGTAGCATGGGGGTTGTGTCATGGGAGTGTGTGTGTGTGTGTGTGTGTGTGTGTGAGAGCAGAGCATGAGCAGTGATTGGCCAGAGTGGACACTATAGGGATTGTTATGGAATCATATGAACAACAGCATGTGTATGTATGTGTGTGTGTGTGTGTGTGTGTGTGTGTGTGTGTGTGTGTGCGTGTACAGATTTCCAGAGAACGTGTATTTTTCTGCTTGTTGCTTATTGTCGATCGCTCTGTGTTTAAATACCTGCAGGAGAAAAGTTAGTTCTAAAAAATAAATACAGAGCTACTTGATCAAAAAGGGAGGAATGAACCTATAACTTTCCTCTCAACCTCCCAGCTCTTTCTGTGTGTGTGTGTGTGTGTGTGTGTGTGTGTGTGTCATGTAAGAATTTACGAAAATATATAGTCAAAGAAAAGCACTTACAAGTTACATAAGGACACAGGCTGAATTCCTCATGTGTGGAATATACTTTTCTTCAGCTAATACGGTCTGTGTTTAGGGTTATGGTTATGTGCAGGTTATGGCTCTTGTTCGCCATCTAGTGGCAGACTGAACACACTGACCCGAGGCAGGCCCAGCTCTCCGGGGCCAATTTACTGTTCTTCATTTGAAATGCTTCAGTTCTTATGATCTGTCGTTCCTATAGCCTTTTGTAATCGTTGTCATTTTCGTCTGTACTGAATGAGCTGTGCCATTTGGCATATGTTGCCTTGTATTGTAACTTAGGTCTATTAGGCTGCTCATACAAATACGATGGGTGGACTCTCCTCCTTAATGCGTTCCTGCTGGCATCTTTTCTGTAGTTGGTAATGCCATACCTGGAACAGGTTACAGCCACCAGTAAAGGACTTCAATTAAGTTATACCGCAAGCAACGGTTGGGTTTTCGAAAGCAATAAATACGTCAACAAGTGACATATTTACAATGCAATATTTATTTCGAAAGAAAGAAAGAAAGAAAGAAAGAAAGAAAGAAAGAAAGAAAGAAAGAAAGAAAGAAAGAAAGAAAGAAAGAAAGAAAGAAAGAAAGAAAGAAAGAAAGAAAGAAAGAAAGAAAGAAAGAAAGAAAGAAAGAAAGAAAGAAAAGAAAACGCAATAGTATAGTAATAATATATAATATATTGTACTAACTACGGCATGAAATCTGATTGGCGGGGAGTTTTTCCGATCGACAGTCTATCCAATGCCACTGCAATCGACATATTTTGAAAATATGAGCCGGCCTTTCCCTTATTACATTAGGCCTACTGTGTGCTTTTAATAATGCCAATTGATGTATTAAACAGACTATTCCTCACAAGGCATGTTAGGCTCTGCATGAATTCTCTAATGGTTTTATATGAACACACATACTGTACTTCATATTTCTGTTCTGTTGGAAATATATCAATATATGCCATTGTATGTGGATGTTTTGGATCATTGTTTCATAAAAAAAGCACAACTTCTGCAACCTGATTGGCTGTAGGCCTATTAGTCAATTGTTTTTATAGCCTGGGGCTATAGTGTGATGGTGTGATAAAATAAATCATACAACTGTATAAACGTGTGTTCAAATCAGCAGTTATACCAGATGTTTCATGTTTTGGTGTTTTCCTATTTCATTAACATATAGAAAATAACAATTAGTGTAACTCAAGGCACAGATATTGATATTACGGCTGCCGCTAGCGTTTCAGTCAGATATCGTCATATGCCTCAAATCACGATTGTCAATACCACTAGATTCCGTTTGGCCTTCATGGCTTGAATAATGACCTTGTAGACAAAGCAATATTTGTACTGTCTGCATCAAAACCTTCATAAAATATTGAATTAATTCAATCCACATTTACACATTTGTGTAAATGATAGTTACTACTAATAAGAGTTAAAAAAAAAAAAGAAGTTTGACTTGTTACATTCATCCATGTCATGAATTTATTCTGAATGAATTATGATGAATCCTGATCACAGTATAGCCCAAAAGCACACGGCCATGTTGGGACAGACTTGTAATCAAATTTTCGTGTCCAAAATTGACACGAAGCAGCAAAAATATACAGTCCTACTGCATTCGCTCTGTGTTACATGTGATGTATTTTTTGGGTCATGCTTTCAAATGAATTCTTCTTATCCATCTTCTTCGGTATCATCTCTCTGCACTGGCACGGGCTCCTCCAGCAGGTGCCTCCTGAGCTGGGCCGGGGCATGGCCCAGCTCAGGAGGGGGTCACCCGTGTGCTTCTGTCGGTGGACCTTGAGGGTCCGGGCTGCTGCCATAAACCTCCGGCCGCAGGCAAGAGGTTCCCCAACCTTTTGCCTCTCAGCGCAGCCCCAGTACTCACTTGCCGCACACGTCACACACAGGCCTCTTCCTGGGCTTCTGCCCCACGTGGACCCACGTGTGGTTCTGGAGCACGCTGGTGTGGCCGCAGTGCTTGCCACACGTGTGAGTCAGCATGTGGTGCTTCAGGGCGCTGCGGTGGCTGCAGCCCTTGCTGCACACCTCGCACACAAACTCCTTCTCCCCGGCGTGCTTCCGCCGCAGGTGGTGGCGTAGCACGCCAGCATCGCTGCAGCCTAGGTCCAGCTCCACGCAGCACCACCATGCCATCCCTGCAGGTGGACCACCCGGTGGGCACACAGCGAAGCGGCCGACAGGTGCCACATCATCATCATCATCATCATCATCATCATCATCATCATCATCATCAACATCAGCGCTGTGTCCTGGGACCACCGGCACCGGTGACATCACCTAGGGGTGTGTCACATCAGGTAAAGGTTGTGGTCCAGCGATGTCATCCTCTGGTGTGACATCATTGTTAGCTACAGAGAACAAACAGGTCAATATTAAGCTTTATGATTGGGTGTCAATCAAAGCTCATAAAACTGTTGTTGGGGTGCAGTTATGATTGATTTAGATGGAACATTGTAGAATTTGATTCATCAGGTCAGATAATTGTCCTAATCTACAGATGTGGTTGGAAATAATAATAATAAAACAAACTACAATAAAGAAACAAATGAACCATAGATTAAGAAGACAGATTAATACATTTGATTTAGAAGATAGACAAATGACATACAGCTGCTCTAACATTATTATTTCCCATGAAGAGATGTATGAAATGTGCTATATTTAAGTTTGATTTGATTTGACCAACACATGCCCTCTACAACACCCAGGGGCGGATCTACCGGGGTGGCATGGGGTGGCAAGTGCCACCCTAAAAAAAAGCAGCCCCCGCAGCCCCCCCCTTCCCGCGCTAGTGGGTGCACCCCTTGTAATCTCAGATGCACCCCAAGGCATTCTGTTCTGGAACCGGGCCTGTCGTTATCGAGATATTAAATGACCGGGATATATATCGTCCAAGCACTACTTTGCCAATTGTACCGCATGCATGGAATTACAAACCATTTTTGGAAATGAATGAATATTAAATACATATATAGAGAGGTCTCTTTATCTCTCTCTCGCTCAACGTATGTCTCTACCGTGGAGGGGTTGGTGAAGTGCATCCCTTCCTCCGTCACGTCACGGCTCTCCTCTTTAACGGCATCCTTATGGGAAGTTGGAGATGAACACTCGTCCAGAAGTCTGCTCATTTCAGACACCGCGGCGTCCACTAAAACCTCCATAACAGTGGACATTTGTCTCTGAAAAGTTTTCGTGACTAAACATTTCCCTCAATTGAACTTCCCCAAACGGCTACAAAACCCAGAGAGCGCTGCTGCTGTTGTCTTACTGTAGTTTACAACGATCGCAAGGGGTGCCACCACAGTGCTGCCCTCTTCAGGATCAGGAGGCAAACCCGTAGTCCCGCGTCGTGCATTATTACCCCGCTTATACCATGGCCACGTGCGAATCAATAAAAATATAACGGTGTTGATTCATATTTTGGGGTAATTCTGTCTCAAAAGTATAACTTTTACCTCGCACTACTTTGTGGGTGCCTGTAAACAAACAGCAAATGACCGGAGAAATATATGGGTCTGACTAATGCCTAATGTCAGTTAACATGAGATTCATCGTTTCCGCTGCCGTCCAACACCATCGTGTGTGAAGCAGTGAAGCCCGAGGCAAACGCCAAAATGATCATCTGATCATCATCACACTCTACCTATGTTGCTGTCTGGAGACGTACACCAGTGCCCCGGACCGATTACACGAAATGTGTAATTATGTGGTAATTACAGTGAAAGCACAGTGATTGAATTACTCCACCAACCTAACTTGCTGTCTCGCGTCTACGGTCCGAGTGACGTGGAGGGGCTGCTGGAGGTGCGTCAACCGGGTGATGGCTCAGTCGGTGTGGGAGAGCGGAGGCCCGGTGCTCTGAGGGATGTGGATATGGGCGAGGGATGCGTCGTGGACCGGGGCCGACCACCGGTGGGCGTGCGGAGCGAAGGGGAGACTACGGTAGTCATGGGGAACGAGTACTTTAGGCCCACCCATAGATCCGCCCCTGCCCCTAAGGCTGACCAAGTCCATCATCTTCTCCACAACTGTAACTTAGATTTTCTTTGCCTGACGGAAACATGGTTGCATAATAACTCTCCATCTGCAGTGTTCAATATCCCTGGCTACAAAATCTTTAGACAGGACAGATCTATTGGCAGAGGGGGTGGGGTCATGATATACATTAAAGAACACTTCAACTGCAATCAAATATGCTGGCCATTTAATGTTGATATAGAAGGTCTTGGACTGAACATAATGCTCTCTCCTGAAATGTCTTTTAAACTAATTGTTGTATATCGCCCACCATCCTCCAACAATGACTTCTACGCCACACTTAAAAAACTGCTGAAAGTATTTGACCCCAAAACAGAGGTTATATTACTTGGTGACCTGAACTGTAACTGGCTGGACAAGACAAACAGGAGAGCTCTCAAACAGATTACAGATAGTCTGGATTTTGCACAACTGACTGTAGGACCAACCAGAATAACTACCTCCTCCCAGACACAAATTGATTGAATATTCAGTAACAAGCCCGAGAGAGTCGTTAAAACATATAATCTATTTACGGGACTATCTGACCATAATTGAATATTAATGTCCAGAAAACTCACAAAAAAGCGCTTTCATGGCTCTAACAAATCCACAGGACTCTTGAAGAAACCGAAAAACGAATTAGTAAATTTTGAAAGAGCAGTGCAACAGACTGATTGGGAAAATATGCTAACTGGGAATAATGTGGAAGCAGACTGCAAACTGTTTTCAACTGAACTACAAAATCTGGTTGAGGAGTTCAGTAGAAAAGTGAAGAGCAGAAAGAAAGTCAAAAACAATACACTTCCCTGGTTTAATGACGACATATTCAATCTCATGAAGGAAAGAGATGGTGCACTAAAAAGAGCCTTAAAAACTAAATTAACTAGTGATAGGTACCGCTTCACCTCACTGCGTAACAAAGTTACAAAAACGATTAGAAAAGCCAAAGCTAACTTCTTCATAACAATTATTGATAAGACAAAAGGCAACACTAAACTGATTTGGGAACAAATTAAAAACTTAATGGGAATCAATCATAGGCCTAAGAAAGATCTGGTGCTGGAACAGAATGGCCAGTTGGTGCAAGACCCAGTGCAAGTTGCAACAGCATTTAACAAATACTTCATAAGTTCTGTGGATGAGATTGCACAAAGCTTTCCTCTACCTACGGTCCACTTTGCTGAAGTTGATGAAACTAAAACATCTTTCTGCATTCTACCCATCTCTGAGTCAAAAACCTCTGCTATTATTGACTCCCTTAAATCCCTGGTTTGCCCAATCACACAAATTGTTAACCTATCAGTGTTACAGGGACATTTCCCAAATGCTTGGAAAACTGCAATTGTGTCTCATATCTTCAAGTCAGATGATCCTCAGAACATTACTAACTACCGCCCGATCAGTATTTTACCTGTGACATCTAAGGTTGCTGAGAAATGGGTATCAGAGCAGAGCTTGTTTCATTCCTGAAGAACAGTCCATTCAATCTGCATCCTATGCAATTTGGCTTTAGGGCTAATTACTCCACCGAAACAGCCAACTGCCTTGAGAAAGTCAGAGAAAGGGTCGACAAAGGAGGTACTGTTGGTGCAGTGTTCTTAGACCTGCATAAAGCATTTGACACTGTGAACCACAAGGTACTTCTTGCCAAACTATCCACCTTTAATTTCTCCTCACTAGCAATCAGTTGGATCAAAACATATTTGACTGGAATACATCAACATGTATCTGCATCTCTTGACTTGTGTACTGGAGTACCACAAGGGTCAATACTTGGCCCGCTCCTGTTTTCACTGTATATCAATGATCTACCATCTGTATGTCCTGATGTGGAGACACAGTTATATGCAGATGATACAGTCATGTATGTGCATGCCAAGACAAAGAAAATGGCGGCTGACTAAATTCCGCTCTGGAGCATATCACCAACTGGCTAAGCTGTTCATCCCTTCAACTAAACGTCAAAAAAACAGTGGCAATGTTTTTCACAAAAAGACAATGCAATATTGTACCAGAAGTCAAAATTTCAGACCAAAACATCACCATTGTGCCAGAAGTCAAATATCTGGGAATCATTATTGATTCAAATTTGACTTTTAAAGCACATATTAAAAAGGTGGCTAAAAGAGTAAAGTTCAGCTTAGCTAATTTCAGATACATACGGAACACTATGACTCTACATGCTGCCTTGTTATATATGAATGCCATGATCATGCCACATTTAACATATTGTCTCACAAGCTGGGGACAAACAAACAGTTCGACATTGAAACCACTGGCCACTCTCTATAAGCAAACTGTCAAAGTTCTGGATAAGAGACCGAACAGCTCCCATCATTGTTCCATTCTGAAAAATCATAAACTTCCATGCTGGGAAGATATAATAAAATACAGGAACATCTGCCTTGTCCACAAAATCTTGCACAATACAGCTCCTCCCCCTCTTAACTCACTTATAACTCAACGTAACAGTAACAGGCAAACTACCAGAAGCACTACACGTGGCGACCTAGTTAGTCCCTTTCAGGAAAAGTAGTCAGAGCTACTCAGAATTGGAACTCTCTACCCACCAAGATTAAAGACATACATACATACTCCACCTTCACTGCACACTTAAAAACCTGGCTTGCTGACAACTACACCTGCACACACTAACCCCTATGATATGACATCTGTGTTGCATGTGACATGATTGTAGTTTAGATGTTGCTCGTCTGTTTTTGTCAGTCCATCTGTATGTGATTATGTGCTATTGTGCTGCATGTGATATGTGCTGTTTCTGTGATATGTGCTGCTTCTGTGTTGTGCTGCATGTGATATGTGCTGCTTCTGTGTTGTGCTGCTTCTGTGTTGTGCTGCATGTGATATGTGCTGCTTCTGTGTTGTGCTGCTTCTGTGTTGTGCTGCATGTGATATGTGCTGCTTCGGTGTTCGAACTTTGTGATGTGCTGCATGTGATAATGTGATTGTATGTACCTTTGGTGTGTTGTGTTTTAGTGAGTGCCTTGATGCTGCATTTTTAGCCCTGATGTTATTGTACCTGTACTGTATTTATATTTGTATTTTAGGTTGCCTATTCTCATCTGCCCGGGGACTACAGCTGGAAATTAGCCACCTCGGCTAAAGCTGCCTTATTTACTGTATCTCCTTGCTACAGTCAATTGATAGGGATTGTCCACGAAACTATAAATAAATAAACTAAACTAAACTAGGGAATGCGGACGTTACCTTATTATTCAAGTAAATAGAGACGACCTTAGTAATGGCATGGCAACGTTACCTTATTACTCCAGTAAATAGACGATCTTAGTAACGACATGGCAACGTTACCTTATTACTCCAGTAAATAGAGACGATCTTAGTAACGACATGGCAACGTTACCTTATTACTCCAGTAAATAGAGACGATCTTAGTAACGACATGGCAACGTTACCTTATTACTCCAGTAAATAGAGACGAT
The DNA here is from genome assembly GCA_030340625.1 of Merluccius polli. NCBI lineage: Eukaryota > Metazoa > Chordata > Actinopteri > Gadiformes > Merlucciidae > Merluccius > Merluccius polli. Next base: position 103,107 of record JAOPHQ010002005.1, on the reverse strand, counting down.
CTTAGTAACGACATGGCAACGTTACCTTATTACTCCAGTAAATAGAGACGACCTTAGTAATGACATGGCAACGTTACCTTATTAATCTAGTAAATAGAGACGATCTTAGTAACGACATGGCTAACGTTACCTTATAGAGTGGTGCAGGGATGACATATTTTTGTAGGCCAACCCGGAAGTTAGCGTCGCCCTGGGTTCCCTCGACAAAAAGCCAATGGGGTTTTCCCATTGGATGTTGCATTATTGCAGAAAATAAGCTCTATGGCTAACAAAAGTTTATGATACTCACACGTTTTGTTAAGCAAGATAATCTTCACCAATGAACACTACTTTTATGACTTTTGAAGCGTAAATTCAATAGCCAGAAGTTTTTTAAGACACGTAAAAGCTTCAAAATTCACTAGTATTCACTAGGGGTATTTACTGACGTATTCTATGTCGTAAAACAAAACATGTAAATCTCTGTAACCCTTATTTCTGCGTAGGTAGCGTCCTCCGGTCACTCCAGGATCGTGGGAACATGGGGGTTACAATAAATAATGAATACAGTTGTCGCCATTATTCTCTTCTTTAATTAAGACCAACACGGCAACACAGTACCTCATGTGCTCGGTCAATCTCTCCAATTGCTCACCCCACTCAACTGTCCCCCCCAAAACAAAAGACGGGCTGGAACCAATATCCTGTCATCGCAACACGTGTACCAAACAATAAAATAATCAATCCCAACAGTACAATGCAAATTAAAATTAAAACAATGCAAATAATGCAAACTACAAGGTTACAGTCTTCGCCTGCTACAAATAGAAATGTCCCCATTTCAAGGAACCTGTTGAAACACAGCAACGTAATCATATCACATCTCAAAGACAGTACTCTAGCAATACAGGAACCCGAACATACTGGTACTAAAAAAGATGTAGAAAACACATAACATTCCTGTTAAAGAAATGACTCAAGTGGATTTGAAATACAAAACATTCCGACCCAAGGTAGGTACACGTAAACAATGTAACAGAAGTTCACAGTACCCCCACAATAAACCCAACCTATAAAGTGTCCATCAAACCCCTAAATTACACTAAGTAACAAAGTCCCTGTACTTTGGCGGTTGCCTAACCGTGCGTCCACAACGGGACATGACAGGCAGAGGCTCCTGAGGAGACATGGAATGTCCATCAGTTGCGGAGGGGGAAAGGGGCGGATGACTGGGGGAATGAGGGGAAGGGGGAGTACTGGGCTGGGCGGCAGTACTGTCAGTAGCAGGTATAAGGAGGGGTAGGAGGGTGAAAAGGCAAGGCCCCTGACAAAGCAGTGAGGGGAGGGACTGATGTCTCTGAGGTGCCCATCTCAGCCGGCCTTGAGGGCGACTGACTGTGAACTGGGGTAGTTGGAAGAGTCCCTTTGTAGGATTTTAGTCTATTATGGTGAACAACCCATGAACATGAGCGTTCACTCCTTGGATCTGTGGTCTCATAGGTGACCCCTGGTTGTCTGTCTCTATCCATTCTCCTTTGGACCACAAAAGGGCCCTTCCATCGGGGTGCAAGCTTGTTCATCCTTTGTGCTGGATCATCCAACAGAACAAGGTCCCCTGGCTGGTGAGGGTGGAACACAGTCTTTTTGTCATATTGAGTCTTTTGATGCTGTTTGGACACAGCAGATTTTAGGGCTGCATCCCTGAAAGCATGTGACAAGCGTGCGTTGAGGTCTTGGGCATCGTCACAGCTGGACTGCAGTTCAACATGACATCCAGAGGCAAGTTCGGTTCTCTCCCATGCACAAGGAAGAACGGAGAGAAACCTGTACTTGAATGGACACTGGAGTTATAGGCAAGCTCAAACTGTGGCAAGTACTGGTCCCATTCACCCCCACTTTGTGATATGTATTTACAAAGCTGATCCTTCAATGTCCTGTTCAGTCGCTCCACCATACCGTCTGACTGGGCATGGTACGGTGAGGTACGCGTTTTGTCAATGCCAACCAAACCGCACAGATGCTTAATGAGGTCTGACTCAAACTGGCGGCCTTGGTCTGTATGAATTGACTCTGGTAAACCATGTTGCCTTTTATAGTCCTCAAAAATGCACTTCGAAACAGTTATAGCATGCTGGTCTTTCAGTGGGAAAAGGTTTACATAGCGTGTGAAATAGTCCATTACAACTAATGCATACCTGTTGCCTTGTGTAGTGATAGGTAGCTCAGTGATGTCTGCAGCAATCTTTTGAAATGGTCTCTCTGCTTGGATCGGCTGCAATGGGGCTCTTTCGTGTGGAGCTGGGGAACTGCGTGTTTGACAGGGTAAGCACTCGGCACAAAACTTGTTAATGTCACGGGTCATGTATGGCCAATAACAAATGCGCCTGGCTCTCTGCAGTGTGCGCTCTGCACTCAAATGTCCACTAAACCTATTGCCATGCAATCCCAACAATGCTGTGGAAACAAGAGCTGCAGGAAGGACAACTTGAAAGGTTGCAGGTGTGTGTGGGCTTTTCTTTACCTTCCTGCAGAGGATTCCATGTCGAACAGTCAATCTGGGACACTCATGCCAGAGTTTTCTCAGTATGGGGGATGAGTATTTCAGGCGACCTATTGGTGGTCTCTGAGCATTGTCCGCTAGCCATGAAATCACTGCACTCAGGCACTCATCCTCTCTTTGCTGTTCCTGTAGTTTTTCAGAATCAATAGACAGTGTGTGACTGATTTCAGGAATATCTGAGGTGGCGTTATCATCCCCGTCTGTCGAGGTGATGGAAGAGATGAGACACTGAACAGCCTTGTTGTGTGTCTCGGGGCACGGATGTCTGGACATGGCATCTGTGTTGGCATGTTGTTTACCTTCTCTGTGCTGGAGGTTGTAGTCATACACATCAAGCTCCAGTATCCAGCGGCTACGTCTGCCAGTCGGGTCATTATCCACCGGGGCTTTCCTCAGATTCATGAGGGGCTTATGATCTGTGACCACCGTGAAAAAACTGCCAGACAGGAAATGTGTAAAATGCCTCACAGACCAAACAACTGCCCAAAGCTCGCGGTCAAAGGTAGACTATCTCCTCTCCGGAGGTCTGAGTGTGTGGCTCGCATATGCTATAACACGTTCTTTGTTGCTTTGTCGTTGAGCAAGCACAGAGCCAATGCCTCCCTGTGAAGCATCCGTGTACAGCAAGAAAGGTTGTGTGAAGATGGGGTGTGCCATAATAGGAGGGTGCATAAGAGCATGTTTCATTGACTGAAACGCATCCTCACATACATCAGTCCATGTGAATATTGCTCCTTTCTGTGTGAGTGCGTGAAGGGGGGCTGCCATGACAGAAAGGTTTTTGATAAATCTACGGTAGTAGGAGCACAGTCCAATGAAAGCTCTCACCTGTGTGGTCGTTCTGGGTGTAGGCTATCCACGCACCTTTTCAAGATTCTTTGCATCTGGTTGGAGTCCATGGTTGGAGATTACATGTCCAAGAAAAGTCACTTGTGTTCTCGCAAGTTGGCACTTTTGGGGTTTTAACTTGAGCCCAGCTGCACGGAACTGGCTGAAAACCTCCTCAAGGCTCTGTAGATGATCTGCAAAGGAGCGACTGAACACAAGGACATCATCAAGGTAAATCAAGCATTCCTTCCAGTGTAAGCCATGGAGCACCAGCTCCATTAGCCTTTGAAATGTGGGTGGGGCATTGGTTAAGCCCATAGGCATTACTTTGAACTGGTACAGAGCGCTGCCTGTGCTGAATGCCGTCTTCTCTTTGTCTTGTGGCTCAAGCTCAACCTGCCAATACCCACTGGATAAGTCCATTGTGCTGAACCAGCATGCACCTGACAGGCTATCAAGGGCCGCTGCAGGGTGTGGTAGAGGGTATGAATCTTTGATGGTGGCTGCATTCACTTTTCTATAATCAATACAGAACCTATAGCTGCCATCTTTCTTTCTCACTAATACAACAGGGGACGACCAGGGGCTACAACTTTCTTCAATGACATCGTTAGAAAGGAGCTGCTGTACTTGTCGGTCTATCTCTGCTCTGATGTTAGGTGAGGTTCTGTATGCTCGTTGTTTGATAGGAGGAGTATCTGTGGTCCTGACACTTTCTGCTGAGGGGAGGAGTTGACTAACGCAGTAACTGTGGCTACATCTGCTTCAGCTATTAAGTAGTCATCTTCACTTGTGTCACCCACAGGGTGAAAGTCACCCAGCCTAGTGTCACATGGAACCTGTATGTCAGTTGTAGTCGGGTTCATTACTCTGAGATAAGTCAGCCCTGCCCGCACAGGAGCAAGCGTACATGTGGCTAACAAACCCTGAAAAGTAGGGGGGCCTGGCTCTAGGATACCTGTGTAGTCGGCTTCAAGATCTGGTACCCCAATTGTGGGCTGCACCTTCGCCAAAACAGTCATCTGTGACATAGCAGGGACAACAACAGGAGATAAAGTAACAGCGTTGCAACTTAAAGGGGCAGCATCAGTAACTCTGATGGTCGGCAGCGAAGGAGTAGGAACCACGGTCTGGAGAAAAAGAGCGGCGATGTCTGTCCCTGCCCCTCTGTTCAGCTGGAGGGTGGTACTCACGCTTGGAGGTTTCAGCACGAGGAGTACGGTGACTAGCAGAATGGCTATAGTCTTGACTCAGTTGAGTAACTTGAAGTCTGAGGGCTTGAACATCTTTCGAGAGCTGCGAGACAGCATCCATTACACCAGCAGATGGATCTGGACGAGGGCTTTCATGCGTGGTGGAAACCATAGCTAGAAGTGGCTCACCTTGTGGTGTGGGAGTGGCACGCTGTGTGGTTGCATATGACGAAGCTGGTGGAGAAAGGAGTTTCAAAGCTTCCTGTGCACGTTCCCATTTACATGCAACGGCTAAGGCCTCCTCCAGTGTAGTTGTGCCATGCTCATGACATTTCACTCCAAGAGTGGGGTCTAAACCAGCAACAAATCTTCTGAAGCGTTCCATGGCAATAGCTGCATCACCATAGTTGGGGAATGCCTCCAGAACCAGTCTTGTGATTTCTGCAGCAAAAACCTCTAACGGTTCCCTGGGCAAGCGCTGTCGTGCATTTACAAATGTCTGGAAGTGCAACAAAAATTCCTTTCTCCCAAAAACATCATTTAGCCTCGTCGTACATCCTTCATAGTCTTGCTGCACATTTGGTGATAAGGACAGCCAATATGCTAGTGCATCCCCACTAAGGCGAGTGGGAAGTATTGTAGCAATATCAAGCTGACGTCCATCCGCACATGCCTTAACAGCCAGCTCAAATCTCACTTTCTTTATCCTTACCATCTCCGTGGAAACATGGCGGTAATTCCACTTGGTAGTGAAACACAGTCTTTGTCTTGTCTGACTGGGTCGTGGTGCGTGCTTCGGCATTATTAGCAAGCGCCTCGTTGTCCCCAATCTCCTCAATGGCGTGACTGGAGCGACATGTTGAAAAGTACTGTCCAACTCAAACGACAGGGCGAAAAAAAAAAAATCTTCTGTCCACTTATCAAACTGTCCAGAGCAGACACTCGTTCGTCATGTAACAGAAAAAGAAAAAAAAACGTACGGGGTGCAACACCCACCGTCACTTTTCGCCCTCGTGCTAGTTGAATGCCTTGGCCAATTAAGATGAAGATCGAAAAAACACCGCTACCACCAATCTGTAACCCTTATTTCTGCGTAGGTAGCGTCCTCCGGTCACTCCGGGATCGTGGGAACATGGGCAGGGCCGTGCAGAGACCCTTTGAGGGACAGGGGCTCAAAGTCGAAAACGGGAGAGGCTTTATATTGCGCGATTGTTGACGCGGGGCTGATAACGGAAATTTAAATGACCACTCAAAAGGGCACTTTGGTCCTTCAGAGGGAAAGGGGCAGGGGCTCGGGCACCCATAGCCCCCCCCCTCTGCACGTGCCTGAACATGGGGGTTACAATAAATAATGAATACAGTTGTCGGCGTTATTCTCTTCTTTAATTAAGACCAACACGGCAACACAGTACCTCATGTGCTCGGTCAATCTCTCCAATTGCTCACCCCACTCAACTGTCCCCCCCAAAGCAAAAGACGGGCTGGAACCAATATCCTGTCATCGCAACACATATGTACCAAACAATAAAATAATCAATCCCAACAGTACAATGCAAATTAAAATTAAAACAATGCAAATAATGCAAACTACAAGGTTACATCTCTTAAGCTTGTATTAACCACAGACCTTATTTCAGCCATCTAACCAAAAACCCATTAAAAAAAACCCATTGACTTCGAGACGAGGGAACCGGAAGTGCCGAAATGCTAATGGACTTCCGGGTTTTAGGACTCATTCCTCCAGTAAATAGAGACGACCTTATGCTGCGTTCGACGGCAATGGGATGTGGGACTTATCCTACCTGAAGTCTACTACCTCCTACTTCAAAGCGTTCCAGGTAATTGAAGTGGAATGTAAACAGAAAACATGGACGACCGCAGTCTCTTTAGAGGAATTATTACAATTGTATCAATAACACATTGATTAACATATTGTCCAGCACTGGGTAACGATATATGGCGGTGTTGGAGATGTTCTGGCGCCGTATGAAAGCTTGCCATATCGCTAAGGTATATTTACATATCTTCATGCTAACAGAATAACGACATAATTTCACGCCATAATATGAAAAACAAGTTGTGTTAAAACAAGTTGTCTAAAACAACCCTACACTCAGAAAAGTAAAGTTTATAGCCTATTCGTTCTCACAACGTGTGATTCCATGGGCGCCGCCATTTTGCTCCGACGTAATTGTGGTGAGGTCGGGGGGTCGAGCCCCGACTTCACCAGTTGGAGGTTCCACTTCGACAGGCATTCCAGTGCACTTTTCTTAGTTGGAGGTCGGATAAGTCCCACATCCCATATGCCGTCGAACGCAGCATTAGTTGGAGGTAGGATAAGTCCCACATCCCATATGCCGTCGAACGCAGCATTAGTAACGACATGGCTAACATTACCTTATTACTCCAGTAAATAGAGACGACCTTAGTAACGACATGGCTAACATTACCTTATTACTCCAGTAAATAGAGACGACCTTAGTAACGACATGGCTAACATTACCTTATTACTCCAGTAAATAGAGACGATCTTAGTAACGACATGGCAACAGGGAAGCTTTCTAAACGTAGTCCCGTCCGAGTCCGGTCCAAGTTGACAGGTCGTTCAGCGCATTCATTTTTAGAACGGTGATAAGGCTGCTTGCGTCATGGCCGTGCATGTTATCGAAAAATAATGCACACCTCTCCAGCCAATCAGAATGGACCCATTTATAACACTTCAAAAAAATAAAGATTAACAAATGTTTTATGTTTTGGGTACATACTTCATGTTCCATGGCGTCAACCACTACACTAACGCTATAGCCTACTAACCTAATTTGTTTAGATATTTTGATCTGTGTACTTAAGTGAAGAAATAACATATTGTGTATAAAGACTATAAATACAGTCATCTCTCTCTCTCTCTCTCTCTCTCTCATAACATGCAGAATCCAACTGCACAAGAGCTGCTAGCAACATGTCAACACAACGCCTGTAATTCGTTACCCATGTTGAATTGACCGCCTCAAGGCTGAATCGCCTCAAGGCTGATCCCACACCAGAATGATGAACTCACAAAAGGTATGTAGGCCTAGCTATGTTTTGGCTTGATTTTTTTCTTTACTAAAAAAGGATCTGCGACGCTGCCCAACAGTTTTAAACGGGATGGTGTTTTAACCTTCCTAATGTGTGAAGAATTAGTAGATCTTTTAGACTCATACCTCCCGTCTTTTACTTATTTTATATATTTACTGTCTTGTCTGTTAGTATGATACTGAACAAAATGAATTTCCCTTGTGGACAATAAAGAACATCTAATTAAATTTGTTTTGTTTTGTGTTCACAGGTCAGTTGACTACCAAAGTCAAGGCCGTACGAATCAGATACAGGCAAGCACTCGATTCGGGGAGAAAAAGTGGCAATGGGCCAGCGTCTTACTCTATTTCGAGCTCTGTGAGTCCATCTGGGGAGGATCTCCTGCCACTACTGTGATATCCGGGGGTATCGAGACCGGCGACGTGGCTGTGTAGGCCATGGAATCGATCGCTGACACTGGGTTGTCGTCCTCCTCCGTGCCGGTTGGGGACGGAGTTGCAGAGGATGCAGCGTCGGCAGAGGTGGTGGTGAATTGCCGCCAGAGACTCGACACAACCCTGAGTGGCTACAGGAGAGACAAACCCAAGAGAAATCTCTCCACGGCTGCCATTGCACAGGAGGATCTGGACATCAAGAGGAGGCTCCTTCAAAGATTAGAGGCGACCGACGACGAGTTCCTGCAGACAATGGGCCGGTGGTCATCTATGATGGACCATCTTAACTCTAGCATCGAGTTGCTGGTGCAGCATGTTGTGGGTTCAGGTACCAGTCATGACTCCACAGCAGTCAACATGCACTGAACAGTGATTACAGAGACTATAACATCTGTAAATGACAAAAGAGCTGTTCTTTCTTTGGTTCACACTTGAAAGCAGTATTAATGTTTGTCTGTGTTTTGGTCTTTAGTGCAAGTTTACTTATTTGACTTTTTTACATTGGTTATTTTTACTTCATATTGTACTTCCTAATAAATGGTCTTGCTTGATACTTTACCTAAGATCTATCTCTCTTTCCCACACACTAATTTAATGCATGTTTATAGTCATTTGATATTTGCACATGTATATAAAATGCTTTATATTGGACACTTGTTTTTATATTTCTATACTTACTTGTATCTACAGTATATTACAGGTACACTCACTTGATACTTAACATAAGATACACACTGAAACAGACGAATTTAGTGAAAAATAAACACATTTTATTTTTAACGCAGTTACAAAGTTTTATTTACAGTAGCCACCAAAAATCGGTCCAGTGCCACTAAAAAAAAGAAAAGGTGGCATTGGTGCCACTTGACTTTCATTGGTGTTTTTTAATTCTTATTGAAATTCTTATTTAAATCCTAAAGTCATAGTTTGGTAAACAGTTGGCAAACAGTCCTCCTTTGAACTACCCACTGGCGGCTAGTCTCTTACATGGTATAGTATACTATGACGGCTTTCTCGTTCAGGTTGTAAGTCATCATTGTCACAAAACATTAAGAATAAAAAATAAAGAAGAATAAAGAATAAAATTCCGACGACGAACAGGTATAGCCAGAGCAGGACGCTCCTGAGCCGGAGGTAACCGAGCACCCACCCCCATGCCAGGTAAAGTATGAACACCTGATTCACCCAGGGACAATGGGCAAGAAGGTCAAATTATAGGGGTTGGCCATCTGTAGACTCTGGGGCTTCTGGGGATCTCTTGTAAAGGGCAGGGGACTTGTTTTATTATTTGAAGTTGTTTTATTTATTCTATGTTAATTTAGGTTATTGAACTGTATGCACTTTAAACAAGCGCACTTTTATTTTAGTTGATTAGTAAGTTATGTTAAGTGTTATGTATGTGTAAAAATTAACTGTTGCACCTTATTACAGTTTTTAAATTGTTTTGTACGTACTTTAATTTCATAGAAAATACCTCCAAAAAAGCTGAGATGCAATCACCCAGTTTTTGTGCAACCAAATGATGTGCAGCAAGCGCCACCAGTGTAACATGTTAGTCTGGCGCCCTGTACTACTAGGCTGCACACAACCACCACACACATCACATTTAAATCAAAGTTTTACTTCATTATGGTCAAAAAACTGGGTCAACACACGTCTCACTCTTTCCCCCTCGGCCTCGTCGTCGTCCGTCCCCCCGCTAGCCGCCCTGCCGGGTGGCTGGGAGCCCATGTCGTGCTGGAGAGCGGCCTCCACGCTCTGCTCGTTCACGGTCTCCCCGTTCGCCTCGCAGTAGTTGTGCAGCACGAAACACGCGTAGATCACAAACGGCAGGTCTTCCATGTTGATGTCCATCGTCCTCCTCAACGCCGCGAACCGCGCCTTCAGGCGCCCGAACGAGCGTCGGATCGTCGCGCGCGCCTCGCGCAGCCGCAGTCCGCAGCGCCGCTCCGGCTCGATGGCTGCGCGCGCCTCGCGAAGCCGCGGCCGCAGCCGCAGTCCGCAGCGCCGCTCCGGCTCGGTGGCTCCGCCGTCGGCGTACTCCTTCATGAGGTACGGTTTTAGGGGGTACGCGGGACCCCCCAGGAGAAACACGGGGATGGGGTCCTCTCCCTGCACCAGCTCCTGGGGGCAAGGGGGGATGGTCCCGTCCCGCAGGTCGTCGCTCAGCTCCGAGCGGGCGAAGACGTGCGCGTCGTGCGCGCCGCCCGGCCATTTGACCACGACGTCCAAGAAGCGGTGCCGGTAGTCGCACAGCGCCTGCACGTTCAGCGAATACGTACCCATGCCGTTGATGTAGTCTGTAGCTTTAACCCGGGGTGGCTTCACGTGGACGTGCGTGCAGCCGACGGCGCCCAGGCACTGCGGCACGCCGTGCGTCCAGTGGAAGTGGGCGACGAGGTCCCGCACGTCGGCCTCCGCCTTCGGCGTCGCGATGAAGTCCGGACCCAGGAAGACCGTGACGGCCTTGCACACCTGACGGACGATGACCGACACGACCTGCCGGGAAAGCCCAAACGCGGTCGCGGTTATCTGGAGCCTCCCCTCGCCGCTCAGGTAGTACAGCGTGCAGGCCACCTTGGCCAGGACGCCCACGGGCGCCCGCATTTTGGTCCTCGCCCCCTCCACGTGCGGACGCAGTCTTTCGCTGAGGTCGAGCAGGGACGACCTGGACATCCGGAAGTTGTCTCGCCATTCCCCTGGAGCCACGGCGTCGTTGACGAAGTTGTCCCACCAGGCGCTGGTCCTTCCCGGCCTCACCCAGAACCGGCGCTCCGCGTAGGGCTGGTACTGCCGCTGGACGCGGGGACTGTCGCAAATAATGGCGCGGATGATGTCTCGCCTCATGCGCATGTAGGCGGCGGTGGCGTTATAAAACGCAGAGTCCAGCTGCGCAAGAGCCTCTAGCATGGACAATATGGTGACCAGCGCCTGTAATTCGTTGCCCATGTTGAATTGACCGCCTCGAGGCTGAGCGGGGGTTTGTTGTCTTCCGGGTAGGGTCACGTGAGAGGGGCGTGACGAATCAAGGAAGGACACGTGTTAGTGTGGTGTGGCTGGAGCCAGAGCTATAGAGAAAACAGCCTAAAAGGACTCTCTCTCACTCACACACACACACACACACACACACACACACACACACACACACACGTGATATACATATACATAACATAACACACACATCCGTATTTTCTTCTTTTAAAAAAAAAAAAAAAACATTATAAAAGGGTGTCACGATTACGTTAAAGCAGCCTGGTGGCAGGAGATAGTGTAAAGAAATAGTGAGAGAGTTGCAATAATCACACAACACACGCAAAAAAAAGGATTGCTTTAATTTTTATTGCATTGTAGTGCCCATTTCAGGTAAGGTTTCCTCCAGTAGTTGACACCAGTGGCGTATGTTTCGTTTGGACGTCGGGGGGACACATCAGGGGGTCTGGGGGTCCCCCTCAGGACATGTTGAGCATCAACACTTCCTGCATTCTGGTGAATTCTTATGCACCAATTTGTGCCTATTCTCATCAATTTATGGTGGAAATGTCTTTATTCATGTCAAGGAAAACACAAACTTCAGACACCAGGTGACACCAGGCTCTCAGGCACACTGTATTGCTTTGAAATATTCATTCTGCAGTAGATCAACTTTTCTCATTTAATATTATCCCTGCTGAGTCAACACACATATAGGCGTGATTTACTCTCCTGTCCTCTTTTGTGTCTTTTGTTTGGGGAAGACACCTCTAAATGTGTATGTGACCACTATTCAGGCCAATGTCATTTAAATTAAATTGTAAAACCCCTGGACTTTAACTTTAGCTCATATTTGTTTCAACAAGATTTCTACTCATGTTCAAAACTTTCTGCACATTCAAAACATATCAACACATATGTTTTGGGATGATTTTTAGGAATCATGTATATCTAACTGAAAACAAGAATACAACACATTTTGTCCATAACCGATTAAAACATTGATCAAATCTATTAGAGAATGAGACCTTCTTAGCTTCTTTCATTTGCAAGTTGACAACGTCATTCAGATTATAAGGCTAGCATATAATTATTAAACTATGGCATATGGTAACTCTAATTCAGTCATAAATACAGCAATAACATATTTATTAGCAATAAGATTGCGCTTGACAAGGTTACATCTCCTTACACTTTGAGTTACCTTACCAAGCCATGCTGGTGCAGTTAGCTGTCAGTATGTAATTATTTAATTTATGAACTATAGCTCATATTGTAGCCTATAATTCTGTCTTGTGTCCTTGCCGCTGGCTAGGCAATACTTTGGTCCTTAGCACACAAACATCTTCCACCAAGTCATGGAAGTTACATTGCCACATAGCACATTATTATACATGTAGCGACTTGTATTGCCTTTTAGTTTCTCTTTAGTATACACACTAGGGGTTTCAACAAGATATGTATAAATGTCCATTTAGTAGTTAACGCCAACAATGACAGGACAAAGTGGTCTATTGTCTAGTGGTCTAACTGTTGCCTGGAGAGTCAAGATAAGTTTCTAGGTTTCAGTCCAGGCGATCAATGATATGGTTACAAGCACACACAATTGTGTGTGTGTGTGTGTGTGTGTGTGCGCGTCGACTCGTGTGCGTGTTTGTGTGTTTGTGTGCGTGTATGTTTAACCTACTAAATAGGGAACATGGTCATTGTTGTTTTTTATCTGCTAGGGGGAACCTGATATGTGCATGTACAACATCAACTTGTTTTTCCAGTTCAGGTGAGGTTGTAAACTAATGAATGTTACATGCCTTTGACTATATCACAATATACCTTTCACAAGTTTTTAATTCCTTTTAGAAATGTATAATTTGAGACCTGTAGCAGCAGCCAACCACTGTGTATGTGTTTGATTTGGCTCCGTTGTTTCTCACTACTGTCATCAAACAAAATGGGTTGTCGATTCGTATTCTCTGTATTTCTATTTCCATCCAAGTTCAGTTCGGTAACAACATCAGCATAGTGCAAAGTAGAGACAGAGCTAGGAAACATTGTGTGTCTCATTATGGGATGTTCTGCTCGGAGCAGCTTGGACAAACCTTGAATGGAATATTGGTTTCATGTGGAAGTATGACGTTGAATGAAACATACTAGTTCTATGAGTACCAACAGAGTCTGACTTTATATTTGCACATTACAATTGCAGCCTCACCAACAGGAGGGGTTCACATGACGTCACGTACAATCCAAGCAGCCATCTTGGTGTTTTTTCACCATTTCATGGAACTTCAGAAACCCTCCTATAAATCAAGTGTAGCCTACCTGTGTGTGTGTGTGTGTGTGTGTGTGTGTGTGTGTGTGTGTGTGTGTGTGTGTGTGTGTGTGTGTGTGTGTGTGTGTGTGTGTGTGTGTGTGTGTGTGTGTATTCACATACTTACATACATATTCAAATTAGGGGTGTGAACGTGTACACGTGTACACGTGTGACCGGCCGCGCAGCACCCCCACCAATGCGCAACCGTTTACAATTTTTTGTAACCGTTCACACCCCTAATTCAAATGAACACATGCAGTAGTCACATGCAAAACACATTCAACAAATACATTCATGTGCATTTACATTTATTATTGACACATTACAGTAATACATCTAGAGATACACATGTCATGTTTATCATCCATGGGTGAATAGAATATGTAAGAGTCAGATTATCTTATTGTGCTTGTACTTTTACAAAACTACTACATTTTACCAGCAGGCAGTAGCATTGTTGTACTATTATGCAAAATAGAACAAAGGTTTTATAGAAAATTGTTGCAAATAATGAAATATTTGGCACCAGGTGAGTTGTCACCTTCGACCTTTTGTTAATTAAAATCAGAAGTGTTTAATACATTTTCCTAAATTGTGTGTATGTCTAATATTTAACATTTTAATTAACCTAAATTATATTTTCTTTAACTGTCTTTAAACTCAGCCACAACACATGCTTGTTGGAATAACTCAACTTCCAAAGTGTATATAAATGTGCTGTGTCGAAATAATAATGAAATAATAAAAAGGTCCCCTATTAGCCATTACAAGCCATTTCAAAATCTACCCTCTAGTGAGGGTAGTCCACCCAGTGGACTGAACCAACTAGTAGGCTGATCTATCATACATCTGGGTAGACACTCCCATGTGTGATGTCACTAGAGGGTCGATTTTGGCTTGATGGCGGACGTCAGCATGGGAACTCCCACCATGTCTCTGTCCCTCCAGCTCCCCTCCCTCTCCTCATCCATCCATCTTCCACCATTCTGAGCCACGCGCCTCCGCAAGACACGTCCGGGAACATGGAGCTCTAGAATGGATCGTTATTCTACACCCCAGCTGACAGTCAGCCACCAATCACAGGGTTGGGTGAAACCTCCAGCTTGGGAATGATTTAAACCCATCAGAGGGGCTTTTTTAGATTCTCAGACTTAGCAGGTCAAGTCTCCACCTCGGCAGTGAGGGTCAGCGTATGGCCGTTTGCTCCAGCTATTCGTCCTTCTGCCGGGCCTGGGCACAGCCCACCATGCTCCCATGTTAGCAGGGGGGGTCAGGGCCGCTCCCCCGTGTGCTTCTGCCGGTGGACCTTGAGGGTCCGGGCTGCCGTGAACCTCCGTCCGCAGATAGCGCAGCCGTACGGCTTTGCCCCCGTGTGTGTGATCGCGTGCTTCCGCAGGTTGCTGGGGTTGCGGAACCTCTTGCCGCACCGTTCGCACGGAAACGGCAGCTCGCCTGTGTGCACGCTCATGTGGTAGCGCAGCTTGACCATGCTGCTCAGACACTTGCCGCACACGTCGCACACGGGCCTCTTACCGGGCTTCTGCCCCGTGTGCACCCGCGTGTGGTTCTGGAGCGCGCTGGCGTGGCCGCAGCGCTTGCCGCACGTCTCGCAGACAAATGACCGCTCGCCCGTGTGAGTCAGCATGTGGTGCTTCAGGGCGCTGCGGTGGCTGCAGCCCTTGCCGCACACCTCGCACACAAACTCCTTCTCCCCGGCGTGCTTCTGCCGCAGGTGGTGGCGTAGCACGCCGGCGTCGCTGCAGCCCAGGCCCAGCTCCACGCAGCACGCCTCCATCGTCACCTCCTCATCACCACCATGCCGTCCCTGCAGGTGGACCACCCGGTGGGCGCACAGCGACGCAACCGACAGGAAGCGCTCGCCGCACATCTCACACACAAAGTCCCGCGACTCGCCCGTGTGCAGGGCGTCCTCGTGCTCCGCCAGCGCCTTCCCGCTGGCGAAGGTCTGGGGGCAGATGGAGCAGAGGAATGTCTTCCCCACGGCCGTGCAGGTGTGCCTCTGCAGGGACCGTGCGCCCGAGAAGCGGCCCTCGCAGAAGGCGCACGTGAGCGTGTGCGTGTTCTGGACGTCGTTCTGGACGGTGTGCCGCCGCATATGTCGGCTGTAGGTGCTCTTGTAGGCGAACTCCGCGGCACACTCGGCGCACTTGTACAGCTTCTCGCCCGTGTGTTTCCGTGCATGCGCCGTGAGCCCCTCTGCCCGGGAGAAGCGCTTGCCGCACTGTGGACACAGGTGGGGTTTGGAGTGGGTGAGGTAGTGCCGGTCAAACCAGCACTTGAGCGCGAACGTCTTATCACAGGTGGGGCACTGGATGGGATCCGCTCGGCTTCTCTTGGACTGTTTGACCCTGGCTGTGTCCGGGGCGGGCGATGGGGTCGTGGGTTCAGGAGCAAGTAGGGCATCGACGACATCTGGCTCTGCTGGCACCTCATCATCATCATCATCATCATCATCATCATCAGCGCTGTGTCCTGGGACCACCGGCCCTGGTAACATCACCTCTGGGTGTGTCACATCAGGTAAAGGCTGTGGTCCAGCGATGTCATCCTCTAGTATGACATCATTGTTAGCTACAGAGAACAAACAGGTCATTATTAAGCTCCCAAAATAAAATACCAAGAAAGTACAACTGTATAACTGTCTATAAATGTATTATTGAAAGATAGGTAATTCAAAGCCATTATAGAGCTAAAATCTGCTAGCCCACCTTGGTCAACTTCTTTGTCTCTTTGTGCCGATTCTGAGCCACCATTTTTGTTTCTCATACGGCCGGACGTTCTTCTGATGGGGAATTCTGTGATACAAAATAATACACAAAGAACTACAACAAACATATAAACAAATGACATACAGCTGCTCTAACATTATTATTTCCCATGAAGAGATGTATGAAATGTGCTATATTTAAGTTTGATTTGACCAACACATGCCCTCTACAACACCTGAAGGACTTACGCTTTGTGGGGCCATCAGCTGTTTTAGCCTTGGCTCTCCTAGGTGTTGTGATCTTCTCATGAGGACCATCTTGTCCCAGGGACAGTCTTAACATTGCGGCTATTTTCTCCACCGCTTCTTTGGTCCATGTTTCCATGAGGGACGCAAATTTGCTCTAAAAAAATAGATTGTAATTGCGGGAAAGCATTAGAAACCATTAGGAAGTCTGCCATTCAACTCGATGTATTTCAAAAAGGCTTTATTGGCAAACATTTGCGTTGCCATTCCCTCTCTCTCTTATAACGATGGTAACATGAAAGGTCAATACTGACTTCAATGTATATATTATATTATATTATTGAGAACCGTAGGTAAATGTGTGGTGTCATGGAGCTGTCTCTACCGTGGAGGGGTTGGTGAAGTGCGTCCCTTCCTCCGTCACGTCACGGCTCTCCTCTTTAACGGCATCCTTATGGGAAGTTGGAGATGAACACTCGTCCAGAAGTCTGCTCATTTCAGACACCGCGGCGTCCACTAAAACCTCCATAACGGTGGACATTTGTCTCTGAAAAGTTTCGTGACTAAACATTTCCCTCAATTGAACTTCCCCAAACGGCTACAAAACCCAGAGAGCGCTGCTGCTGTTGTCTTACTGTAGTTTACGTTTCCAAAAAGTCTCCAACTGGCCGCTCCATGGCGAGAGCGTTGAATGTTGTGGTTCCTGCTTCTTCTGCTGCTGCGCGGCGGCCCCGCAGGCCCAGTGCTGCCCCCTCAGGAGGAGGGCTGCAACATGCCCTCACAGCTCCCATTGGCCCACTTATTATTCATATATATTGTATATTAATATATGCTTTCACAAAAAAAAAAAAAAAAAAGGTTTAACATGTTACATGTTTTAGGCACAAACTTCATGTTCCATGGCGTCAACCGCTACAGCAACATTATAGCCTACTATCCTAATTTGTTTTTAGTTATTTTGGGATTTAGGTACGTATGTGAATAAATAACAACATAGACCTATTCTGTATACATACTACAAATAGGAATAATCCCACAACTATTACTGTTGTTGATTCATGAGTGTATCTGTTCCAACATGTTATTAGCACTCAGCGATCAAGCTCAGCACCCGAGCAAATAGCGTACACGGACACACACAACACACACACACACACACACACACACACACACACACACACACACACACACACAAACACAAGCCCCCTCTCTCTCTCTCTCTCTCTCTCTCTCTCTCTCTCTCTCTCTCTCTCTTACACACACACAGATAAATATACAGGCAACAAATATACTGATACACATCTAATCATATGACATGCAGACACATGCTAGTCCTGTGGTTGTGTCTTGCCTCAGCATGCAGGCATTAGTCCTGTGTAATGACAACTGCTCAGGTCCAGGTGTAGTTGCTGCAACCGCAGCTCCTTTGCTGCAGTGTCTTCCTTCTTTCTTTCTCCACTTTCCTCATGTGACATTTCTCCACAAATAAACTGTACTCTAACTCTACAAACTGTTCCTTACTAATGATCAAAATCACCATGGAAACATAACTACATAGCAGCCTGGTGTCATTCTGTTTCCCCGGCCAGTATGAAGAGCTTGTTATGTTTCATGATTTATGTATTAACTTATAATAGGCCTACTTCAAATATGGGAGACAATGCACATTTTGGATGTACTATGTTATTGTTCATTACACGGCTTTGTGGAATACTCAATTCTGATTGGCCAAGGGCATTATGCAGTCTGTTATTTCTGAATAGCAGACCGCTGCTGTGAATAACAGACCGTTGCTATGGAGACTATTTCCAACCATAGAATCTAACAGACTTTTTTCTCTTTTTTTTGCAGAAGCAATAAAATCATATTTAAATCAATAAAATCGTTTTTGTTGTTGTTATATTTTGTGTCAAATTATGGATTTCTAGGATTTTTGTGTCATAAGCGGGATAATATACAGCGGGATAATTTAAAAAAAAAATAAACCCGAAAATAAACCGTTCAGGATGATTCAAGACCCCTCCGCTTTGTGTCAGGGACCGGGTCCTGCATCACCCTGTCAGGGTTTATTTCGCAATAATGACCGGCTCGCTGTACATTATCCCTTACATAACACACCCAGTGTTCAACTCTGTTCTGACAACAATGTCATGATTAGAAGAGCATGTTGCCTTCTTTAGATGCTGACATGATCTATAGGAGGGTTTCAGTCATGTGATCTGAACTTCCATGAAAAAGTTCAAGGTGCCATTTTGGTGTTTCTTGACCATTTAGAATAACCATGCAACCATATAATGGTGAAAAAGCACAAAGATTGCGGCTTGGGATGTGCGTGACATCATGTGAAACCCTCCTGTTGGTCAGGCTTGCAATTGTAATGTGCAAATATAAAATCAGACTCTGTTGGCATTCATGGAACATATAACTAGTATGTTTCATTCAACGTCATACTTCTAATGAAGCCAATATTTCTTCAGAATTACACCCAGCCAGACTCCTCTGTGCCAGGGGTGCATCGCTCCCGCGGCTCTCCTGTGATGGACTGTCAGCACCGCTCCATACAGATGCGCTGGCACGCCACACTCCTCTATTTACCCTGATTGTTCCTTCAAGGTTCGGCCAAGCTGCTCCGAGCAGAACATCCAGCCCATAATGAGACACACAATGTTTCCTGGCTAAGTCTATACATTCAACTATGCTGTTCTTGTTACCGGACTGAACTCGGATAGAAATTGGAGATAAAAAACAACAGCATATTACTCATGGTCAACAATGACCATGTTCCCTATTTAGTAGGTTTTGTAGCACCAGATCTGTGCGTTCACACCAGAAGCGAATTGAGCGACCAAATCGCCGGAAGTCATTCACTTTCTATGGGCAAGAGCGTCCAAAGCGTCACAAGTGACCAACGTTACCAGCGGCAAAAGTTGAGCGTCCAGAGCGTCCAAAAAAAGTTGAAGACAGTTTAACTTTATGCAAATTACTATGACGCGTTTCAGCGGCAAAAACTGACAGCCAATCTGAATGTAGACGCTCTCCGCTTGCGTGGGTCCCGGGGAACACCGGTGCTTTGGTTCCTACTGTACTTTGTTGGTTCCTACTGTAAAATGTCGACGGAAAAGTTAATGGCGGCTGGGGCGGGGCACTCGGTGTTGTACGATCCAAGCCTTTTTTATTTCAGAGACAATACAATACCGTAATAATCAGCTTAAATATCATGTTTACAAGCACACGCACGAAGCGGGCCGCCTAACGGCATGGACCAAGCGGTTCTGGACCAGGAAGGAGACATTGAACACTTTTAATAATCGTATTTACCGTATAACTGCACACAACTTTATTTAAAAGCAATCAAATGGAAAACATGTTTGTATTTTGGTGTCCAGTGCGTGTGGATGTGCGGCTCCTCCGGCGGAGCGGCTCATGTTAATAGCGGAGTCCGGGAGGGTTCACCTTCACGGGCGTAGTTACGAGGGATGTGCGACTATTATCCAACAAGCAAAACCGTCTCTGCAATATGGCCAAAGTGTGTGGGAGTTCACTCTTTGATATGGCTGTCTAAAAGCATACGGCTCCTTTAAATGCGTCTGCATAATTTAATTGTACGTCATGAGCGTCTTGAGCGACAAAAGCGAACAAAAATATTTGCAGCGAATCGTTATGAGCGACCAAAGCGTCTTTGCAGCTCAATTCGCTTCTGGTGTGAACGCACAGTTATGGTATCGTGGCGGTAAACTCCAAAACATGGCCCTTAAAAGAACTGAGCGCCAGTCAAATACTACAATAACTGTGATGGGAAACACACACACATGCACACACAACAGCACACGCACACACACACACACACAACAAAGTTGAGGATCCCTCTGCTTGTAATCATATCATTCAAATTGGACTCACTCTGATCACTCTGGGCCTAAAACGTGTTAACATTTGTTTGACAAACTTGACTCTCCAGGCAACAGTTCAGACAATAGAGGCTGACCTGCAATCCCCCCCCACTCCCCTTCTGTTTTCATGTCTCTGTTGAACAGCAGATACGGATTATATGAATGAAGAACGGATGTGAGGCAATGGTGGATCCATCTTGTGTTGTGTGCCTGAAAACGTCCCATTACGAGCTTACAGCGGCCCGATACAGTGCCAGAACCAGAAGAGTTGTAGCCTAGAACTCTAGACACCCCCTAGCGGCAGCACATTTATTTGGCAGCTAGTGTAGGTCTAGCACGGCTCCGTCGGCTTTTTGGTGCTGGGAACACCAAGTATGTCACGCCGCTTGCCCACTGCATGCGTCCGTCAACGGACGACGGAAGGCGTGTCTGACGGATGGGGGCGTCGACCTGATTGGCTGACGGATCCGTCCCGGCCTGAAAAGTTAAAATGTTCTCAACTTCTCAACGCAACGGACGGAGCCGACTTGACGGACGGAGCCACAATGCAGTGGGTAAGCGGCGTCTGACCAATCACATCGTGAGGGGCGGAGTCGGAAGCCGGGCTACCATGACGACAGAGTTGCGACTGTTCCGTGTTAGAGGTAAACAATGGCTGCTGCTGCTGGCGAACGGCTGTCTTTCGACTCGGCTTTGGCCGCGACTCTTCAAGACTTGAAGTTAACATTTTATTTGAGAAAAGAACAAAGAACGGCACTATAGTCTTTCCTCGAAAATAAATATGTATTCGGAGTTTTGATTAATTACATAGTCAGAGCCGTCGCTCTGACTACGTCACCTTCTTCGTTGCTCTGATTGGTTGTAGCTGGATGTCCGATATTGGCTTTTTTACCGATAACCGATATTGTTCAACTCTTAATTTCCGATACTGATATCAACTGATACCGATATATGCGGCCACGTGAAACCTCCGCTTTACACTCATTGCAATAGGCTTTATGCCGAGCGGAAGTGTGGAAGTGTGGATTAATAAATAAAAACAAAACAGCGGTAAAAGCTAGCGTGTGTGTCCGGGAGAGGGCTACTCTCCTCGGACACATTACTCTGAAGCCCCGGTGACGGTCTGGAAGTGTGGATTAATAAATAAAATAATGTGAGCGCGGTACAGCGGACCTGAACCGGTTGTGATGAGACTGTTTCGCGCTGACCCCTATTTTACTATTCAATGTAGAAAATTTGAAATAATTCCAAACCACCGACATAACTACAGCTACAACTAGCGTCCCACTACACGGCCGCACAGCCCAGGCTTGTTATTGAGACGGCGCAGCGCGTTTGATGATGTCATCAAACCATGTCCTCACTTGAAACATAACAGATGTCTGAAATTATTTCAAAATCGATTTCGGTATCGGTTAAAAAACCGATACCGATATTTTCCGATATTGATTTTTTATGCCAATATCGGTGGGCCGATAATATCGGACATCCCTAGTTGTAGCGCTATCCTATTGCGTGCAGAGGGAACTTGAAAGACAACCGTTTATCCCGCCCACACTGCCAATGGAGCTGAGCCAGACCTTGCATCTTTCTGATGTGGGTCTGGCTTGCCAGGCTAGAAGAGTTGATGACTTCACCATCCAATCAGGGGTGATTTATGTTGTGGTGGCACTGATCCTCCACTGTTGTCTATTACATCTGTCACCACCTCCCAACGTCTCCGGTCACAATGCATTTGTATTTTATTTTTTTGGCCATTGTTATATGCCTGCCTGCTGCCTCATCTAATGGCAACTGGACCATTATTAAGAATAGAAAGTGTAATAAACGTTTTAAATGAATAGACCAGGCTCACTGTTCTCAAATAGTTATAACAGCATCACACGTATAATTATTGTGCCAAGTCAAACTAACCAAAGTCTGTTTCTTTGCCATGCTTATTTTATTTATGTAGGCATCTGCCCACCACAACGACAAGCGCTAATTACAATCTCTGATCGATCTCTGACCAAATATGGATGTTGGGACATGCATCACGTTTGGCAAACACAAACTGCATAACGAGCATTGGATAGGCTGTGAAATACCTTTATTCAGACATATGCATTTTGGGCGACTAAGGGCAGCGCCCAATGCAAATTCATAGCCTACTTAACTATAGTTGGGTTAAACATATATTTATTTTATTTTTATTTTTTATTTAATCCGTAAAGTTCAATTAACATGTATTGTACCAAATTAAATTGAACAGAACAATGAGCAACTGGGTGTCATTATCCCAACAATAGTTGGGATAAGTTGGCTACGAATTTGCATTGGGTGCCGCCCTAAGTCGCCCAAAATGCAAAATAAATCTCTGCGGCCCAGAGGCCAATGGTCCACGCGGTAGGACCATTGTGTGTGTGTGTGTGTGTGTGTGTGTGTGTGTGTGCATGTGTGTGTGTGTGTGTGTGTTCACACATGCATGTATACACATATACTATCATACATATTTAAATGCACTGCACTCATGAAGTAGTTACATGCAAAACTCAAAATACCACTCAAACACATACATTCAACACATAGGCCTACATTCATGCATTTACCTTTATTATTGACACATTACAGTAATACATCTCTATAAACATGTCATGTTTATCAGCCATGGGTAAAAAGAATATGTTAGAGAATCAAATTGTCTTACTGTGCTTGTACTTTTACAAAACTACTACATTTTGCCAGTAGACGGCAGCATTGTTGTACTATTATGCAAAATAGTACAAAGGTCAAATGGAAATTGTTGCAAATAATGAAATATTTGGCACCAGGTGGGTTGGTACTTTAAAATTTGTAGATTTAAATTTATTTAGCATCCTAAACATCTTGGACCTTTTCTTCACTACAAACTACAATCGGAAGTGTTTAATCCATTTTTCTAAAATTGTGTGTATGTGTAGGTCTAAATATGTTTTTGACATTTTAATTAACGTAACATATACTTTCATAGTATTTTAACTCAGCCACAACACATTCCTATTGGAATAATTCAACATCCAAAGTGTATGTAAATGTGTGGAAATTAGAATTAAATAGTAATAATTTTCTCCAACCAAGCAAGGCGGACGTTAGCGTGGGAACTCCCACCATCTCTCTCTTTCTCTCTCTCTCTCTCTCTGTCTCTCTCTCTCTCTCTCTCTGTCTCTCTCTCTCTCTCTCTCTCTCTCTGTCTCTCTCTCTCCAGCTCTCCTTCCTCTCCCTCATCCCTCCATCTTCCACTATTCTGAGCCACGCGCCTCCACAAGACAACGTCCGGGACCATGGAGGCCTAAACTGGATCCATTATTCTACACCACAGCTTACAGTTAGCCACCGATCGCAGGGTTGGGTGAAGCCTCCAGGTTGTGAACGATTTCAACCCATCGGAGGAACTTTGTCGGATTCTCAGACTTCTCAGCAGGTCAAATGGCAATGACTATTAGCCGTTTGCTCCAGCTATGCGTCCTACTGCTGTGTCTGGGCACAGCCCACCATGCTCCCGTGTTACCACCGGGGGTCAGGGGAAGTCAGGTCCCGGACTCTCACCTGAAGATGCTGTCCCTGGGACTGGTGAGGCTGCTGCGGGAGGTGGAGGACAGTACCCAGCGGCTGGAGAGGCAGGGGGAGCAGGTGGCGGTGGAGGTGGAGGAGGCCTGCCAGGCTCTGGAGAACCTCCATAAGCAGAGCTTTCAGGCAGGCAGGACTCACAAGCAGGTAAGGAAAACATACATGCATGCATGTGACTGTCAAGAGAGAGGGTTTAGATATCGGTGACTAGGGCTGCAACTAATTCTTATTTTCATAGTCGATTAATAACGATCATTTGCCATTACAAGTTACCAGAGTCCAAAGTGATGTCTTAAAATGTGTTTGCTTTATCTGAAAAGAGGTCAAGAAAAACATAAGTATTCATTTTATCCATTAACCAAACATTTGAATTTCTGATGCATCAAGAAGCAAATGTTTGCTATTTGGTCAATTTGATTCGATTATTTTTCTGTTGCTCGACTAATCGATTAATTGACAAATCACTGTACCCCTATCGGAGACCCTCTTTCTCCTCTTGGCGCTTGGTCAATGTACAATATAACAACACAAGGGCGCCATGTCCGATAGGCCACTCTGAGTGTGCCACTAGGTGCCACTACTAGAGAAAGGATTTCATTCAAGGATATCCCTGCCAATCTTGATCCTTGGTAGCCTACTATCAACTGTGTTTCCATGATGGTGTAATAAATAGTACAGGGGCGAAATTCCCAGGGGGGACTGGGGGATGTCTCCCCACCAATGTTCAAAGAGAGCTAATTGTCCCCCCCCCCCACCCCCAAATTTTTAGCGTATTGTCCAGCGATCTGACTCTGTGGATGAAGTGATGTGCACTGACCACACCCCACACTCTCAACCCCATAATTCTCCCCCAATGTGTGACTCTCTATTTCGCCCTTTGAAATAGTGTACCTATAGGACATGTGCTATGTGAATTTAATGTGTACCCCCAGGCCAGGAAGGCCCTCCAGGTGATGAGTGCCAGGGGGGACCAGCGGGAGAGGGCAGTCCAGGATTTGCAGCAGGGGTTGGAGCTGTTAGTGGAGGATGAGGGTCTCCTGGAAGACAGGATGGCTCAGATTCTCCAGAAACTGAGGGTCATGACGGACCCCCAGGGTGAAAGCCCACCGCAGCCCAACGCAAGCCAGATGAAGGTGAGCGAAACACATTTCTAACAGCGTACGGTTTTGGCGTACAAATTTACTGATATAGATATAGATATAGATTTTCTTTAATAATCCTTTGTTTCCATATTCAGATATTAAGATCTCCGGTCATGTGAGGGGAACGTATATTTCACCATACACAGTTGACGTAAAATTTCAGTATCATGTCAATTATATTGATACTGCATAACTCGTCATATCTCATAGCATTGTCGAGTGGTCTTGTGACTTTTATAGATGTTGTGGTTACGGTGATGTTATGGGTTAAAACATCTCCCTTGAACTGTTATTTCCAACTACATCATGTACAGGTCAAAGTAGACAAGCAGGCAAGGCGATTGGCTAGCCTGGCATCCGAAGTGATTGCCCGAGATAAAATGATTAACAGACATCTCCGGTCCATTGAGTACCTGGAAAAACAGGTTAGTTTATTTTCATTTAGCTAGCTGCCTATTTCAATGCTGTGTTTTTTTACACACATGGTTACTCTTCAATGCACATTATTTGTTCACGTCCTAAAGAAATTACTTGGGTGGAAATGGGGACACCAGAGTCACATCTACTGCTCTTTTTAAACACATTGACTTTAATGATAAAAGGGGAAACAAAAGGAAAATATATATATATAAATAAATAAATAAATAAATAAAAGGGATAATCCAAATCTCAAATATGTGCAATTTGTTGACTACTTCAATAGACAAGGCTGTCCAAAAACCTTGATAGTTATTTTTAGTGCAGTACTGTTTAGTCTTGTACATGAATGAACATTTCTGTTGATGTCTTGTAATGGGACCACCCCCTCCTCTCTGTTTTTTTTTTTTTTTCAGCTGTATGACATGAGAGAGGGATCGCCTGGACCAGGACCTGGACCAGAACCACAGCTGCATCAACACCACAAATGATGGGGGACAATACATGTAATGCAGTGTAGAGAGTGATATGCAGCTAGTTGTCAGTTGTAGCTGGATCTCTTGGTTATTTTGAATATTATGGAAGTGTGGAAATATATATATATATATAGTAAATGACATCCCTTTTCTTCTCCATGGTGTCCCTCTTTCCTTTGACAAAGGATTGTGTTCAGTATTCATCCCAAAGCATTAAAATAAACAAACAAAATGTGTGAACAAATGATGTCTCTGGCCTCAAGCGAAACCTGTTCCTTCGTTTTCACACAGACTGCTCAAACCTGAGTGTGTGTGTGACAGTGAAATTGACAAATAACCTGTGCATACATATGAGGAAATATGGAAGCATATTAACATTATGGGGGAACAGGAAGTGTGTTAAACACACAATCCTCACAATAACCGTGAACCTCAGTAAGTGAAGAAACCACTTTGCAGAGAAGCAAAGTTAACAGGTTTCGCACCTGCAAGCTAAATGTGTCAAAGGTTGTGTGTAAAATCCTCATCTATCTGATGACCTCAATCCAGGCAAGTCTGTCCCCATCACCACTGGTGTTCCCAAACAAGACCGACGACAGCACGAACTCTGGCCCACTGAGAGAGAGGGAAAGAGAGAGAGAGAGAGAGAGAGAGAGAGAGAGAGAGTGCGTGCGTGCGTGCGTGCGTGTGTGTGGGAGAGAAGTTTCTGGTTATGTTTTAATTTCTTATTGGCCTGACACCATGTGCATATCTATGTAGACCTAGCAATAGCAGCAGGTAAAAAGTAAGCCAGTAGACAATGTAAGGCAAGTAATATAATATAAGAGACATAAGAGACATGATGATGATGTCTGTCATATGATATGACAGATGACTTGTAATTACTGTAGTAAAGAAGGCAACACACAGCCCAGTAGGCGGGGAGAGAGAGAGAGAGAGAGAGAGAGAGAGAGATGGGGGAAAGGGAAACAAGGCCACATGGTGTTAGACCTCCTCCATGGCGGGAGAGGGGGGGGGAGAGAGAGAGAGAGAGAGAGAGAGAGAGAGAGAGAGAGGGGCGACGAGAGAGAGAGAGAGAGAGGGGGGGGGGGGGAGAGCGAGAGAAAGCAAAAGGCGCGGAAGTGGTTAGGATGCTGTAGTAGTGATCACAGCAGCAGTCTCGTCCTCCCAGCAGACTGCTGGATTATGAGTCCGCGCTGACGCGCCGCCACCGGGACGATGTGCGCTGCTGCTCACGGTGAGTACGGTCCACGTTACCGGAGGATTCACGGTGTCGGTCGGTTTGGTCTCACGGTAAAGGTGAGACCTTTAGATGAGGGGTTACAGTGCGGCTGTGGTGCCACCTACCGACGCATCCTCCTTTTAAGCTCACAGACGGGATACGTGTTTCTGTCTCCGAAAGTGTAAAAGTTGTCATGTTTGTAAAACATTCGTGGAAGAAGATGATGAAGAAGAACAAGAAGAACAAGAGGAAAGTAGAAAGTGGATATTACACATTGTCGTATTGCATATGCAACCCGATCTTATCTTCAATAAGATAAAGATGAGGAAATGCCTCCGTTACTAGTAGGACATATTCGGTCAATTTCAGAGACATTTCCCACGCTGTTTAACAAGACATATTGCAGAGTAATGTTGAACTGCCATTCTCCAATGTTCAACACCACACTAATAATCAAATAACCAAGTCATGTATCTTATCTTACCGGTGTGTTATTATTACTGGGCTAAGCACATGATTGTTTCGCGTCTGGCCGTCAACGGCGTCGTTCGTCCAATGTCTCCTAAACATGAAGTCAATTCAAGAAGTCAAAGCGGGTTTGTTGGACTTCATGTTAAGTCATCTTTAGTCCTGTGTGTGTGTGTGTGTGTGTGGGGGGGGGGGGGGGGGGGGGGGGGTCTGTGCGTGCGTGCGTGTGCGTGCGTGCGCGTGCGCGCGCGTGCGTGTGTGTGTGTGTGTGTGTCTGCTGCGACGTGGCTGAGGCCCAGTCGTTTGTTTAGTGATCTTGGCATTTGCATTATTTGGCTCCTCGTCCCTCACCCCCTCCCAGTGTCAACACAGCACGCCTATCACTCCCGGCTTTATGATAGCCTTTAATCTCTCACGCTATGTCTGTGTGGCTTCATAACGCCTCATTTATATCAAATGTAGATATAAAGTATACATTTGGGGAATACAATCTGAATAAAATATAATAGGATCAGTGCTACCTTGTGCTGTTTAATTGTGTAAACCTGTATGCCTACCAATTAAGAGAGAAGCCAGTTAAGGTATTAATGTTCAATTCATGAACAATCATCACATTTATAAATGATCTACTTAGAGAGCAGTGAAGAATGCAGAATATTGAATGTTGGGGAAAATGCTGGAGACTGATTAGACACACATTCCACTATGTATAATGCAGACTCCACCTTATAAACAATCAATGGATATGTTTAGGACAAATAGGCCTATCTATGTGTCAAACTGTCTGAAATTTAGAATTATGTTTTATCAGGTCATGTATCAGGCCTCATTATCAATTTAAAAAAGTATTGCCTGAATATAATGATGAAAAAACTCACTCAACTCAAATGTAAGCCCTAATAATTCACATGTTCATTTATTATGTTTGTTTGTTTTTTTGTTGATCGTTTCGTTTGTTGAACGTTTTAATCTGTACATGATGACGAGGTGTGTGTGTGTGTGTATGTGTGCGAGTGTTCGTGCACACGTGTGTGTGTGTATGCGTGTGTGTGTGTGTGTGCACGTATGTGTGTCTGCATGCATGTGTATGTGTGTGTGTCTGCGTACATGCGTGTGTGTGTGTGTGTGTGTGCCCGTGCGTATGTGCATGTGTGTGTGTCCATCCTTCAAGCGGAATGTGCTAAACGGGGGGATTTGGTGTGTAATGCTTTCTCAATCCTTTATGATTGGGATCAAGGGTTGTGGCGAGGGGTCCTGACGGAGGAGTGAGGAGTTTAATACTCCACCACTGTAGCACTGTACGGCCGGCTGGCGAAGACACACACACACGCACACACACCGCTGGGGGTGCTGCTGTTTGGAGGCTACACCATACACAACACACTCTGAGTCGGTGCACTGCGGTCTCCAGAGGTAAATATATCAATTGTATTTTCTTTCTTCGTTTATTGGGTAGGATGGGGAAATGTATTGCAAATATTGGTCCATTTTAGACTTCTAATGATAAGACACACTGAGGCGTCAGTGGCAGTTGTGTCCTGCTATGGGAACGTTTGCACACCGCATCACCTTTCACTGACCCTTCCGCTTTTTCTCTTTGTTCTCATAGGTGTTGTTGGGACATGGATATGTGTTTTATATAAACAAAAAATCAATTCAAGATCATTTTACTATGTTATCATTGATCGCTGCTAAGAAAAAGGAAGTTAATTTATGGAAAGTGGCTGCAACCTGAGGAGTTTGAGGAACATAGCATTTTAACTTCCCCCCTGCGCTTATTCCTCTTCGTCCCAGAATATGTCGACCACAACCCCAGGGAGAGATGCCAGGAGTTCAAACGCATCAAAGGACAATAAAAAGGTCAGGGGTCATTGCTTTCGTTAGTCAGTTTAGTCAGTATCACACTGCAACACCATGATAAATAATGTGGAGATATTTTAATATGTCAAATGTTACAATCTAAATATTGCTCCAAACGCACCTATATTTACAAAGTTATTTGCAATGTGAAAGTGAACAAACATTTGAACAATATTCTAAGTCATATAATATGACTATTGAGTGATGGAAATTAAATTGTGGCTTTATAGAAAATGTAGTTTTAAACTACCATTAAGGCCTTAAATAACGATGCTCACATCTAATGTTTGAGTCTGTCTTCGCAGTTTATTTAAAAACACATTCTAACATGCCAGCAGAATACGCTCTCCAAACCCAGGATAGATTACATGCCTCAATACTCACGCTGTCAAACCACATCCAAGCCACCGCATTTGGTTTCTTATAACCAGGGCCTTTTCGCCGGCTATTTTCATGAGATTTACATTCAGGAATTCATCAGGATGATTAATGGATATGGAATTGTCCTGATTTAATGGTGTAATTTTAGGCAGGGCACAACGCTGATTCAGGGTGTGAAATTGTCTAATATTTGGGAAAGATACACAAATATGTCAGATTTGAATAATTTCAATGAAAATGTTCATACATTGAGCAATTGTAAACGTGAAATCAATTTAGAAAATAAAAAAACCTTTCCTGAAATACACATTTCACATACAGGCGAACTCATCTACAATGAGTGTCTTGTGGATGGTTGAAATCACTAACCTCTCTCACATGCTTCTGAATGTGCTTGTGTGGTTCTATATCTTCTCATTCCAACGTTGGGCTCACAGCCGACATCCACTGCCCTGAAAGGAGCCATCCAGCTGGGCATCGGCTACGCGGTGGGCAACCTCAGCTCCAAGCCCGACAGAGATGTCCTCATGCAGGACTTCTCTGTGGTGGAGAGCGTTTTTCTGCCCAGGTACGTGTGTTGTGTATGTACTTTCAAAAATCCTTTAAATATCAATCAGTAAATATCAGTTTACACATATTTGGTGAGGCTGGACAGTAACATCAGTATTGTGTCAATTATAAACCTGGTAGTATTCTAAACATAGTCATAGTCAACAACTGCAAACTGCCGATCCGGTTACGGTTATGGTTATGGTTGTGGTTGTGTTATGGTTGTGCTATGATTATGATAACATTGGTGGTCTAACAGACTGTTGCTATAATAACTGACAGGATACTGATACTGATAGCTCATTAACAAGATCTTAATCAAGTGTTACCCGATAGAAACTCCTGTTCTGTTTGGGAATGTTGAAGTTACCGAGTTACAACTGTACAGGAAGCAAACGGTCGTTGTCGTTGGTTACAGTGTGTGTTGTTGTTCTGCGATACTCCTTTCTGCTCTGTACTAGTGAGGGAAGCAGTCTTACTCCAGCACACCACTACCCTGATTTCCGCCTGAAGACATACGCGCCACTTGCCTTCCGCTATTTCAGGGAGCTGTTTGGCATCAAACCAGATGACTATCTTGTAAGGGTTTGGCTACCGTGACACGTAAACAGAAGGTTACAAGAAATGTATGACAAATTCACATCCTTGTTCTCAACCAGATGGTGAAATTATAATCTTCTTCCACAGTACTCTATGTGTAATGAGCCTCTGATTGAGCTGTCCAACCCTGGGGCCAGCAGTTCCTGGTTCTACCTCACCAGCGACGACGAGTTTATCATTAAGACTGTGCAGCACAAAGAGGCAGAGTTTCTACAGAAACTGCTTCCTGGTTACTATATGGTAGGTCTCTCCCTCAAACACAAACACAATTTGTCGGCAGGACGCTATCTGTGCCGGGAAACAATTTGCATGTCAGTAAAAACCACACAGATGTATGCAAAGCTAAAGTGAAGCACTTGCATAACGTGGAGGAAATCCCCCCCCCACCCCTAAAGTGTTTTTAATACGGCCACCGCAGGTAACTATTGTTATAGTCTCAAATGCTTCAAGGACAAGACCCAATTAGGTTTATAATGTATTGAACCTGTCACAACATGTGGCCATTAGATGTACTTTGCCATTAAATGTATACCTAAGCATATCATTTAAGGTGAACTCGCACAGTTATGAGTTAAATTGTGTAAATTACAACTTCAATATGAATGTCCAAATAACAGTAACATTGCGCCAAACAATTCCACCCTAAAGCAATGTGCAACTTTTTCTGCCATAATCACTTACACTGGAGATTATATCAGAAATGAATAACAATTTCACATTATCATTCTTACTCTTGTAGGACACTAATCAAATCAATTCATCATGCTATGCTATCTCCAGAACCGTCTGATGTTTCTAGAGCCTTCTGATCTTTCCACAACCCATATCAACCAAACAAATGCGTCCGTCCCGTCGTTTCAGAACCTGAATCAGAATCCGAGAACGCTGCTGCCCAAATTCTACGGCCTCTACTGCATCCAGTGCAGCGGGGTCAACATCCGGGTGGTGGTCATGAACAACGTGCTGCCGCGCGCCCTGACCATGCACTACAAGTACGACCTGAAGGGGTCCACGTACAAGCGCCGCGCCTCCCGCAAGGAGCGGGTCAAGTCCTCGCCCACCTTCAAGGACCTGGACTTCCAGGAGATGCACGAGGGCCTGCACTTTGACGCCGAGACCTACAACGCCCTGATGAAGACCCTGCAGAGGGACTGTCGGGTGAGCAGCGAGCGGCGGGAGAAGACAAACCCAGTTCATGCTATCCCAGGCATTTGTCCACCGCAATCCCAAATAAAACCCATTGGTAGAGGGGATCAAGGGTTGCAAAATATCAGCCATCGACCGGCCAACCAGCCGTCTCGTTAGTTTATTTACGCTGCAAACAACCCCCATTTTCTATAACTAACTATGGAGCTCAGTATCAATAGTACACACAAAAAGAAAAAAAGTTAAACTGTTTCACAAATAAGGCAATGTGAGCTTTGACGATGGTATCACGTGTGATATCACGGTATCAAAAGTGCACTTATTTGGCAAGATAATGCACTATAGCTGACGCCTTGCAAACGGACAACATTTCCGATGACTCAGTTACTTCGGACAGTTTGGTTATTTTGCACAACACTTGAACACTATTTTGAACAAACACTGTATGGTTAAAATCTGGTTGAACAGCATTACACCGCCCCCCCCTCCCACCGATACATTGTTATGTAAGAGACATGTCTCTCAGGCCCTGCTGGGGGACCTGCCTAGGGCCTGCGTATCTTCTGATTAAATAGTGGCCTCCGCATTCAGGATTAGCTCCAGTGTAGCAAAACACCTGACTCCTATTAACAAGCCTAATGAGCCTAAGAAGTGAACCGCAGTGCAAGCCATGCCTTCTTGGGGACATGGTTGAAGCTTACAGTTAGGTAACTGGTTGTTAAAGGCTCTTTTGTTCAATCGGAGCTACCTCATGACATCAGCTGTTTGTTTGGAGGGATTTAGGGCTTACGTCGTACTGTATGTGTTTGGTTTTCGGATGCAGGCGAAGCTGCCTTTATCGTAGGCCTAAATGTGTGTTTACCAAAGGCTTAGCTGAGGACATTCTTCCATCGGTGTTTACATTGGTAATAGGATACCTTAGGCCCACATTCATTTGTTGAAATAGGATGTCAAAGTGAAGATATCTCCTGGATAACTTGAGTAAACACAATGCTCCCTGGCAGGTCCTGGAGAGCTTCAAGATCATGGACTACAGTCTTCTCCTCGGAGTCCATGTTTTGGACAAGAAGGTGTTGAACAGAGGCGGGCGCGGGGACAGCCGCAAGGGCCAGAAGGTCCTCTACTCCACGGCCCTGGAGTCCATCCAGGGGAACGCCAGGGACCCAGAGCCCATGGTGAACGATGACACGTGAGGAGGGCTTTTATTGCTTTCTACCCTCTGCCTCTTGCAAACTTCCTGCTCTCTATTATATGTCTCTCTGTGATGTCATGACATATTGGACTGTTATGATTGAGAAGATTGTTTTTCACCGAGAATAATTGAATATTTACACTTTGTTGTTGTAAATAGTTGTAGTTTAATAATTAATTAATAATTAATAATTAATTTTTACAATACAGTTCCGGTCACTTTACAATACAATACATATACTTACTATACTACTACATATACTTTCTTACAGAATGGGTGGAATTCCTGCGAAGCATAAAGATGAGAAATTGCTCATCTTTTTGGGAATCATTGACATCTTGCAGTCCTACAGGTAAGTCAACGTTCCTCATTTATGTTTCCTTGTTGGCTTATTTATGTTTCCTTGTTGGTTCATTTGTGTTTCTTTATTGACCCATTTATGTTTCCTTGTTGGCTTATTTATGTTTTCTTTTTGGCTCCTTGCTTCCTACTATTATTGTTTTACATCCCAATCTATCTTCATCTAAAGCTGAAGAAATGAAGCGATGATGCCGTGAACGGCTCTGCTGACAGGTTTAACTTTCTACCCGATTTATCATGTTTCCACTTCGACTCCTAGGCTTTGTCTTATCTTACTCGAAAATATCTTACAAATTTATCATGTTATGCCTGTAATGGGACATATTTCATGTTATCTTTAACCACAAACTATTGCACATATGGGTTAACTTTAGAAATAGCATAGCCATCTGTCAGCTATTAGTGAGTAAAATGCGCCGTGAGAATATCTGTTTTTGGAGTTGACTGCCATGAGACAATTTAGATTTTAGACCATATTTCTGACCAATCAGGACATCTCTTTCCTAATTGGTTCGGGGGAATCCTTCTTGCACAGGGAAGTAGGGAGCAGAGAGGGAGGGGACCTTTATTGGGTTTGTTAAGTTTCAAATTCTTGCTCTCTTCTGCTCTTTTCTGCTATCTCGCTTTGCAACTCTCGAATCTTACTGACAGCACCTTTAAAAGAATTAAATGAATATTTATTGTAAATAATTGTTGTCCTTTTAAAAGTGTGAAGCAACATTCTTGCCTCCAGGATACAACACATTTACCAGTTTATATTATACATATTAGGGCGGGACCAAGCATGGGATCAGGGAGGATAAATTAATCAAAATTTGATTGACAGTACCAGGAGTACTAAGAAGATGCCCTAGTGGTGTTATCAATATTGTCAATGAATGAATATAAGCAATGAATGATTGGAATGGAATGCACTGACTAATGTCTATTTTAGAGAAAATTGAAATAACCATTTCATGTATCTCGTTCATGTAAGGATAACAAAACCCTGTCCTCTACTGCTGCTGTGTGGTACTATAACTAATAAAGAGTTGTGTTAACTTTGACTCATATGAGGATTTCCTGTCATTTCAGGTTCATCAAGAAAGTAGAGCACTCATGGAAAGCCCTTGTACACGATGGGGTAGGCAATCCTGTGTGTGTGTGTGTGTGTGTGTGTGTGTGTGTGCGCGTGCACATGTTGAATGCCATGTTATTGTATTTTTTAGGATGCAAGCTTCATTCTTGCATCTTTCTTTTTTTTTAGGATACAGTTTCCGTTCACAGGCCTAATTTTTATGCTGACCGATTCCTGAATTTCATGGGCACAACGGTGTTCAAAAAGATCAATCGTAAGATTTTCCATGTCATATTAGTCATATATTACATGAGTTATGTTTTGCTCAGTTCAACAGTTTCATTGCTGCATTTCTTGGTGTCATTATGTCATACAAGTTCCAAAATTCAATGTAGAAGCTGTAAAATGCCAGCCAGCCTAAATCTCACGAGCTCGACTCCGGTTTTGCGAAAATGTTCTGGCTGTGCAAAGCTATAATAAAATAGATCCTTTCGAGAAATGTTTTAAATGGAACCAAATTAATTAAAGACACCCTTTAGTTTTCTCATCAGATCGCAACCAGCATCTCAACCCACAGGGTTAGTGTGAAGATATTATGCAAGATCACTTGTGAAACTGCTGGATCGACACAAAAAAGACTAATCTGTCCTCACTCTCTCTCTCTCCTCCCACCCAGCTCTAAGAGGCTCGTCCTCCAAGAGAAAGAGAGGTTCTCTCTACGCACCCAAGTCGGCCTCCCAGGAGGTGCTCTCCCCGCAGGGGGGTGGGGAGGAAAAGAGGGAGGAGAAGAGGACCCAGAGCATGGACCACCTGGATGGAAAAAGTTACGTGGAACACTTGTATGCTATCTTATTCATATCCATTAGTATATATATAGGTGCAGTGTAGGGATGCACGATAATGATTTTCTTTCAACCGATACGTGACCGACAATTACTTACTTCTCATGGCCGCTAACCGATAAGATAACCAATAAGTTAAAAACCTGTAGTTTGTGACCAACCCACTAAATAACCCACTAATTACTGTAAACACAAGTTGCAGTTAACACATACAAGATCTGTTGTGTTAAAACTAGTAGACTTTTTCCCTAGCTGGAAACCCCTCGTGCTGTCGTCCTCTGCGACTGTGAAAAACGTCCAAAACGGCGATGATATTTGATGATATTAGTTTGCTGTTTTGCTCCTTAATCTACAACGCCCACGCCGGTGCACAAGTTTGACGTCAAGTCTACTCAGGTGCACAAGTTTGACGTCATGAGCGCGACAACAGCTTGCAGTGCTTGTTAAGCCCTATTGTTAAGCCAATGAAAGCAATATTGGCTTTGAATTATCGGGTCTATTTATTGGCTATAATTGAATTATCGGAATAATACATATTAATAAAAATGTCCCATTATCAGCCGATAATTTATCGGACCAGATATATATTGTGCATCCCTAGTGCAGTGTGTAGAATTTAGTGGCATCTAGCAGACGGACTTGGCAGAAATGGAATATAATATTCAAAGACTGAAATTACTTGAGATTGCAATTCATTTTATGGAGCATCCAATGCTTAATGCACACCTTGATAACTATTTAAAATAGACTAGCATATGCAAAGAATAATAATGTTTAAATCAACGGTCAAAGCACAAATTGATGAAGAGGTGTTTGTAGTTTGTAAATGTGTGATTCTGCAAATCAGGTCTCTCTTGAAAAAGAGATTTTTAGCCTCAACAAGACTAACCTGTATAAATAAATAAGAAATAAATGCATACATTTTATTACATATGTAAGATGGTAGTCAGCATATTCACAGCAGACTCTGCTTCCTATGAAGGCTTTAGCTCTTCGAAGCGCCCAGATTTAGTCCCAAGGAGCAGCGACGTGAACCACGTTACCTTTGACCTTGACAACGAACGGAAGGAGGGCAAATACAGGTCATTTCTTGTGTCTTCTTGGTGTTTTATAAAGTCAAATATATTGGTACAGCCAATCAAAATTCCTTACTTAAATGCGGGACGTGACACAACTCCAGCCACAATTGCATTGGATGACATTGACCTGTGCTCTGTTTACAGAAGCCAATCAGATGCAGAGATGGACGACTACTTGGTGAGAATGCATTTCTGTGTCTCTGTGTGGAATAGTATTGAGTTGACACAATGGGGAATGGTCTTTGACTTCGAAACAGTATGCCTAAATTGTGACAACAGACCATTAAATGTTTTGTTACGACCTGGAGAGGACATAAGCACAATAACAAATATTATAGCTGTATGTGATGACATACACAATGCACCAGGTAAAGCTATTTTGAAAATTACCAATAATTAATATTTCTTGTGTTTTAGTGAGAATGGATGACCACCTCCACTGTGCCTCTCGAAGAAAAGCTCCTTTTTTGTATTTTCTTTACACACAATGCGATAGGTGCTCTTGCCCGCAGAAATATGAAGTGACTTGCCAATTAGTAGCTATTTTTTTTTATTAGTCACATCCAGTTAACTTGACTCTGGTGTATCGACTTTCAGACTTTTCAGCATATTGTACAATGGGTACACTATGAGAACTGATACATGATATGAGGAGATCAGTTCCTGCAGACAAGACAATGTTTAAGAAGTACAAGGCTCAACACTGTCCTATTCATACTCCAATACGCCATTCAGACTGCCTATGACATCTTCTGAGGAAGTTACATCACAGTTGATGGTAGACAATAAAATGGGTGTGCCGTTGTTATTTATTAACACTAGCAAGACAAGCCATTCTCCCGATCTGGAATGTGTCGCTGTTTCTTCTTTGAGGTGTGGACCAGTGCCTTGCAAGGTCTGTGATTTTCTAATGCTCTTCGATTCTTTAGTGCTATTTTATTTTCTTGTTTTGCTCTATTTTTAGCAGAGCTCTTTAATGTCATTTGGACCATTCTACAAACTGCTGATAAATCTCAGAGGCTGGATCCCTGAAAATCGAAATATATTTATTAGATGAAACTACTGTATTTTGAACAATTGATTATAAAGGCAAATTCAGGTATGTTGTTAGCTCTATGTCTCCTGCCCCAGGTCATCCATGTAACTATACCAAGGTAACGCTTTGTTCATGCTCCCCTTTGGAAAGGAAAAGTAGTAGTAATACAATGTTTTGAACAAGGACATTGGCCACATTTGGCTGCATACTATCTTTGCAATAGCACAAAATAGACACGATATTCCAATAGCTTTGATATTCCAATGTCGGCATTACATTTTGGTTGTACTGTGGCTTTATCCTGATTGTGTTACATCTTTCAGCACTGAATTTTCTTTTATTACGGGCTAGAGTCAAACATCCTGGTCAAACAATGATCTTAGTTAACATTTTTTTCATTCACTGTATTGTACGTGACTGTGTGCGTGTGTGTCAAAATAAATTATATTGTAATATATATAAATGCATGTTGATGGTGCATGGATTCAATTTTCGCATAGATAGATACAATATCGTAAATATCCAATTAATGTCCATTTCAATTCAGTGTGTCTGTAAAGTGTTTATTGTTGTAATATAGAAGAACTTTATCTGTAAAATAAATACATATTGTATGTAGTTAAATGTATGGTATGTGTGTGTGTGTGTCTATAAAAACAGTCTGACCATCTCTCCTTGGTGTGCTATCTTCGGTCACAAGGGGGCGCCAAGGTTAAGACTGTGGTCTGAGGCTCGGCGCTGGTCAAAAACTAATATCAAAGAGAGGTGATAAAAATAGACCTACCGGTACTTTTATAAATGAGTGCGCCATTGTCAGATGACACGCAGATGTCAACAATAAATGTAGTTTATTGCAATCATGGGTATTAGATTTGAACCGATGCGAGATTGAAAGCAGCACTAATGTCTTAACGCCATGTCTGTCCCAAGTAGGCCTAATAAATATCTCTACTTGTGTCTCTGAGGCTAAACGGCAGCTTGCTCAAGGACGGACTGACACCACCTCAGAATGGATAAGAGGGTGGTGTTAAGGCTTCCCTCTCTAGACAAACAGGCCTATGTTCATCCAGCCATGCCACAGGGTCTATAGGCCTAGCAGGAACAGGTTAGACTAGTTTGACAACTGTTGAAATTATACCCCACTCACCAACGGTGTATACCAGGAAAGACAGGACAGGTATGTGGAAAGCAAGTTTGCGTTTTCCTTTGTTTTGTCACTAACTTATATAGCGTGTCATTATATTGTATAATTAGACATTGCCGTCCGTTCATCTGACTAATGTGTGGGTTTGTCGGCCGTTGGGCCCATTGGGCCCGCAGCCAGCGTTGAACTCCCGCGCTCGCTAGTGCGCGTGTGCGAGAGAAAAACGTTATAAAACGCACGCGCTTTATTAAAACAACAACGCCACGCCCGTGTCGCCGGCCGGACTCCGTAGTTATTAGTTAGTTATTGTTTCCAGAAAACCGTGCTTCACAAGTGAGTCATAATGAAGTCATAATAAAGGTCAGTCGGAAGGAAGGACCCTTGACCGACGTTGCAGAAGTTTTGAGCAACATTTGAGTCATCGCCACCGCAGCTATCTCCTGTGAAACTGCGGAGGACACACCTGCAGTTTCATAACCACGCCCACACCTGCTAGAACCAGGAAACCGGAGAGGGGAATTTGACGAAAAACTATAAGTAGAGAGTTTAAAGACTACGGTCTGTTTTTATCTTTTTTAAATTATACGACGCGTTAAAAAGGCAAACACATTATAGAGGACGTTTACCTGGTAAGTAAGTCTACTCTCTGTTACTGTCGAAACATTTCATAGGCCTATGCCTTTTCCATATACGGGCATTTACTATAGCCTATTGAGTTTTTGGGCAGGTGTTTGTATCTACTCGAGTTAAAAGTGACAAAATAATCGTATATGTCTACCGTGGTATGTTTCCAACATCTAGGCCTGTATGTGCTACTTGGTTTCAAAACATAACCCGACTTTCCCGAATTTCGTCAAGGCCTTCTCCTGACCAGCGCCTGGCTGCTAGCTACTGTTGTTATTGAGAGGCTGTAGACCATTTAATGCCAAAGCTAGGCCTGTATATCACAAGTAAACACGTTTCACAATGTATATTTATCAGCAGGTGAGTATTCCTATTGAAATAGTATAAGTAATGCCCATTGTGTGTAGGCTAGAGCTATGTTTTAGCCTTGCAGCTAGGCCCTGTTAATAATTAATCTGAACAGAAAATTGTACTAGCCTACACATAGATTATGCTGTATTTGAAGAGTTAACGTTCAACATTTAATCCTCTTCCAAAACAATTTGTAAATCATTTTGCTGACAAGAATTTCATTTGTTTTTGATTAAAATCAACCCACACCTGTTCAACTCAGATTACACCATGGATTACACACAGGCCTCTCAATGTTTCAGCAGTTTTCACGTTTTCACAAGGTTTTCTAATGAAGCATGACCATTCCCAACTTAAAATATAAAAAAATAATTTAAAAAAATACTATAAATAAAAACCTTGCTCAACATCAATACATAAAACAAAGTCATCCTAAATTATGTGATTCTCTTCATCTGCTAAATGACACACCCATAAACACGTTAACATGTAAAGTCACATCTTGCATTGATTCACTTAGCTTCCCCACAGTAGCCTCATAATATAAATAACAAAATATATTTTGTATTTATTTAACTTGGGCATTAAGGCTTAATGGGTTTGCTCGTTACCTTAAATACTGAATTGTTTGGATAATGCCACATTTAACAATGTACACACACACGCACAGATGTATATGGATGATGCAGACATCACTAATAGACAATACATGCAGATAATTTTTTTCTACCCTGACCCAACCCGACCCCACCCTCTGAGCATCGATTGGCGAGTCGCATATGTCCCTCCATCTGGTGAATTGCGCACCTAGGAGAGGAATAGTAATGTTGTGCTACTGCACTCAGCAGCTTACAATGCAACACCTTTATAAGTTGTAACGTTTCAGTCCTAGACCTTCATCAGACTGATCTATCATCATGATCCGGCACTAGAGTTTGGATGAGAGTGCCAGTCTCCCCAATTCACTACTACTACTGCTGCCACAGTGTTGCTATGTGGTAGAAAAAACTGTTAACGCATTAAAGGCCATTGAACAAGGGCTGAACCCTCGTTCACCCGCTCACTGCAAGTGGAAACATTTTTGGGTAAGGCTTCTCTGCATATTTCCAGTGACTCAGAGTTCAGTATCTTGTAGCTGTTTTCCTGGCACTATATACTCCTCTGATCATTAAGAAAAGTTTTGTATACAAGTGGAAATCTTTTAGAGGGAAAGTGTGGTTTGTTTTTCCAGCACCAGAAAGTTGAATCAAGCTTTGTTTGCAGACTTTATATTGAATTGTGACTCTCATTACATCATTATCTACAGTGCAAAGGCCCTCTATATCACATTTGCAGTCTTTTGGTGCAAAATGTACTAACTTGTATTCAACAAAATGTGTTTCTGTGTGACACACACACACACACACACACACACACACACACACACACACACACACACACACACACACATTGTGTCTCCCCTAACTTTAAAAAAATATTTTGGCATGTCAGAGCATGAGGCCTTGTATCAAAGCTAGGTGTCGGATTATGATGTTGGGCCTCTGACTGCCTGTTATTTCTCTGCTAAATGCAGCGTAGTAGTAAATGCAGGCTTAGCTTCTTAAATGGGCATACATGGTTGAGTTGAAGCATAATATTGGGTCCCTGCGGAGAGACACAATATACAAGGCACCGATTAAGCCCCCCTCGTTCCATGTTGTTACCTAACATTTTAAAAATAGAGTTTGTCATGTCTGGGTCGAGCCTGCTGCGCTTTGGCTTTTTTTAGTCCTTCTGGAATACCGAGGGATTTCTGCTCCCTGGCAGTGAAATCTCAAACTCTCATGGCACAGCCCCCCCACCCCACAGAGCCGTAATCCACACATCCAAGCCGCTGGAGTATAAATCCTATCGGGAGCTTGCATTGGCTGGCGGCCACATCATGGGACCGCACCACACAGATTATTTCTTTATTGATGTGACTCCTCACGGGACATGGCAGCGTGCCGTCCGATGGAGACAGGATACGAAATGACAAGATACAAACCCTTTAATCTGATCTCGGGGGGGGGGGGGGGGGGGGGGGGGGGTTGTGGCTGTCAGAGTGTGTTTTGATCAGAGTGGTGTGTGTGTGTGTGTGTGTGTGTGTGTGTGTGTGTGTGTGTGTGTGTGTGTGTGTGTGTGTGTGTGTGTGTGTGTGTGTGTGTGTGTGTGTGTGTGTGTGTGTGTGTGTGTGTGTGTGTGTGTGTGTGTGTGCGTGCGTGCGTGTGTGTGTGCGCGCACATTTTGTACACGTGTGTTTTTCCACGCAGTGGGCGAAGGAGACGGACCCATGCACGGGCGTAAATGGCGGGAAGACGATAAGCTTCAATGTGGGATTAAAGAAGGAAGGGGGCAGGGAGCGAAACGTGATCTGTCACAGCTTAGTACCACAATTATATACCAGTGGCTGCCACAGCCCTGGTGGCAGGAGCAGCGTTTTCATTAGTGTAATGTCCACAGAATCTCCCAGAATTATGTAAGAGTGACGTGCCGCCATCCCCTCGCAGATCTGCCCACTGGCCAGGGCTGTGACATGGCCATGGCTTGTCCTTCTCACTGTCCATCGGCAACCCAAAAGAACATCTGTCAGGAAGAGGAGGAGTAGGCGGTGGTGTAGGGGACCCGAAGCCATACTGTATGTAGCACTGGCCGTTAGGCATCGGAGTGGGTGCTGACTTTTGTGCCGCCATTGATGCCACAGAGCTTAGCGGCGGCGTAGTGGAAGAGGGTTGGAGGGGGTGGGGTGCGGTCGCTCATCGCGGGGGATGAAGTGCGGGAGGGTAGCGTTGACGGAGTGGTGGTGGTGGAGCGGCGTGTAGGCTCTGTGGCGGCGAAGCGGGTCCATCACCTGGTGGCAGACGAGTGTTTTCGATGCATGGTTGGGCATGAAGAGTAAACCGGTGCAGGCCGTGCCGTCGTTGGGAGTGCCGCTAGCCGCTGCGGCCGCTGTTGAAGAAGATGAAGTTTAAGAAGTTCATTACCATCATGCAGGCGGCTATAGGGGTCGTTCCTCTGAACAAGCGAGAGCTCTTGCCTCCTGGCAGGAAACTTTGGAGACCCCCGGGGTAAGTGTGTGTGTGTGTGTGTGTGTGTGTGTGTGTGTGTGTGTGTGTGTGTGTGTGTGTGTGTGTGTGTGTGTGTGTGTGTGTGTGTGTGTGTGTGTGTGTGTGTGTGTGTGTGTGTGTGTGTGTGTGTGTGTGTGTGTGTCACCTTGTGTAGGCATTTGCATAGCGTGTCACTTACAATTTATTTAACAATGGGCAAGACTTTAAGCTGTAAGCCTGATATGCACACACATGGTTTTCTGATTTTTGACACACCAGACAAACCAGTACTGCTATATGTACGTTTATAAGTTTATACATGTTGAATTATTGAGGTGTATGTTGTAGATTACCATTACAAATTATATAATATGTGATGCTGGGTGCAAATACTTTAATCGAGTGATCAAGCTTTCTGGCAATGCAGTGATATAACACAGATTTCATACATGCATTGACAATTGAGGTGAGAACTTTAAACATTTAGGGTATAATCATGGAATCAATACAATTAAATGATGGTTCACTTTTTGCTCTTGCAGTTTTTTTCTCATACTCCATTTCTGATCAGCCTATTGTCCTGTTTCTGACAAACATCACTTTTTAGTGATGTTTTCCCCTGGGATAATTTATTTGATTCTAAAGGAATTTGAATCTGTTAAGTTATTATTAGCAGCAAGCCTAATGCCGCACACTGAATCCTGCCTTCTCTTGCCAAACTCCAGCTGCTTCTCCAGTTGAACAAATTGAACACATCAAAACCCTCATTTCTGACTCCCTGCCACAGCATTGAGTCAAAAAGATGTTTTGGCTTAGCCACATGTCCCATGCTGTCAGCGGCCAGAGATGCAGCGATTCAAGTGTAACTGCAGATTATGGAATTACAGCAGGTACTAACAGCATGGGCCCGGCGCTCCCCACGGTGACCTTGTCCTTCACAGTGATGTATACATGGTAGCTTATAGACTTGCCACAGACCTTATGTGACTCTTTGTACCGGCCTTGACATGACGTAGCATCTTTGATACAGGCAACACTACTGCGCTAGCCCATGAAAGGAATGTGTGCTGTAATCGCCCCGTGGAGAAAGGACTCTTTGTCGTGTGTCTGCACTTCCATATTTCCCTTTCTAAAAGGGTGTCTTTCAAACGAAACCTTACCCCAGGGCAGTGTAACACTTTTTTTTTTTTTGGGGGGGGGGGGGGTTAATTTTTAATCATCACAATCATTGTAAACTTCACGTGAGTGTGAAGACCCAACGCGGGACCAACATGCCACGACTGAGTCATTGACGTTGTGACGGCGTTGCGCACAGAGGAGCAGTGTAGGGACCAGGAGGAGCAGGGAAATAAAATAACGTGCAGGGCAGGCCTAAACCAGTGTTTCCCCAAATGAATTTCAGTGGGGATTTCTTTCTGGTCTCGCTTGCTCCATGCATTCAGCAAGGGGGTGCTTTGATTAATTAAGATGAGTGGCTCACTTACACATAGTATTCTGT
This sequence comes from Merluccius polli, assembly GCA_030340625.1. NCBI lineage: Eukaryota > Metazoa > Chordata > Actinopteri > Gadiformes > Merlucciidae > Merluccius > Merluccius polli. Next base: position 58,796 of record JAOPHQ010002005.1, on the reverse strand, counting down.
TGGTGGTCCTACTGCTTTATTACTTGTTATAGCTTGCTTGATTATTGATTATTCATTTTTACACTCAAACCTATTCATAATAACCTAGAAATCTATTTTTTGTTTCATGCATTATAATCATGTAAGCTGACATCTTACATTTTTACAAAGTGATACAATAAAGGTGCTGTAGGTAAGATTTTAAGAGCTATAATTTGAGTGTAATTTGTTAGAAATGCCAAAGTCGTCCATCGGCTATTGGTGAGCAAAATGGGAATCAATCTTGTGTGTCAATCATAGGTGCGTGAATGCAACATTTTCTCAATGGTGCAGAAACGTAGGGAGGGATGGAGGGAGCAGAGAGGAAGGGGACGTATTGTTGGGTTGTTTTGTTTCACGATTTTGCTCTCTTCTGCTCTTTTCTTCCTTTCTCATTACAACACTCAAATCTTACCTACAGCAGCTTTAACACATTAATCACATAACCTTTTAATCAGGATGTTTTCTAACCGTACGTCCATTTGAGCAACACATTTTACATTTCTTTCTACCTCGAAACATTTCAGTTTTTCCGACGCTGAGGAATTGTTAACTGTGTTTACACTACACCATTTCATATAGTATTGTCTCTGGCAATACAGTGCATATACAATTTGTTTCATCAGATCTGTTTCTTCTTAGATCAGTGGTTAGTTGCACAGCCTAATTGTAATGGATTGTTATTGGGGCAATAAGCACATTTCTGTTCAAACAATCTGTCTCATTTGCACTGGATTACACTTTTTACTTTTACTATATCTTTAGGGCTGCTTTTGATCTAACCGTCATCCCCATCTTTTTTCCTGCAGTGAATGTTTCATATACGTCTTTCTCCCACATGGAACAAATATGCTGTCGGTTGGTAAAATGTAACCCTGTGTCATGTTCAGGCCCGGTTCTACGGGGGTGCATAAGCATGCATTGCACCCTCAAAAAAATTGTTTGCACCCTCAATTGAAAAAAGGAGGGAGAAAATTCCCCCCCCACCCCCGTCGACAATCGGCATTCTGTTCTGGAACCGGGCCTGGTCATGTTTCACACTTGTGCAAATCTCAACAACACATGTCTGTATACTGGTTCAGAAGAACTACTAAGATCTGAGATGCCCCAATAGGAAGTTAAACAGCTTCTCTTGTCAGAACGTATTGTTGATCCAACACGTTCTAATGAATTCATCTTGAACTATCGTTGGCCGCTATCAGCTGTCTGCAGATGACACCAGGGTGGCTAACCTGAGATCCTGAAGGAGGAACTTCCTTGCCAAGTGTAGGTTCACAGACAAAAATAAATGCTACAGGACATTGCTGTTTTGAGCCCTGCCTCTTTGAAGAGGCAGTTGACATCATGGCATTGAATAGGTTCTAAATACACAAATCTGTATATTTTGTTGTATATAAAAATGTCATCTTTTTTACATTTTTTGCAAATGTTTCCTCCAGGGATCAGCCAGGCAGTGAGCAGTCCTCCAGATCAGAGCTCCTGAATTCCAGCCGCTCCTGGGACAAGTACAGTTGGACCAGAGAAGCTCAGTACCTGTACTTCCGTCGCCTCTCCTCACGCAGCTACTCTGCTATTACCATGGTAGGTGCAGGTTTCCAAGTCACGTTCATTCAGTGCAGCATCATCAACATCTCCCAACCTCTGAAGTCTTTATCGCTGATACTTTATCGCACATGTAATGGATCATGTAATATGCATAGGACTGGAGTGAGTGTTATTTTCTATTGTTGAGATGAATCTATTTTCCCATTAATTACTAGATTGTTAATCAAGTCATAATGATCTGAATAGGAGAAAAGCAACCAAATGGATAGTTAATTAGTATTACTAAAATGACTAATGCAAATAATGTTTAATACATTTTCTGTCTGATTACATGGACTAAAAGCTACATATTATATACAATGTGATATAACAACCCCATTGACTTTCACACCAAGGGTTCTGTTTGTTTATCTACACACATGTGTGCGACACGCCTTAATGGCTGTGTTCATGCCAGCGTGGATGTTTGTCAGATGATCTTTAAGAAAATAGTCTCGGCTTGCGGACTAGCTCATGTGATTCAGGTCTGTCCCAAAACATTCCTCAACATATTCATGCCTTTTGTGCTTCTTTCTAATTGCTTCCCACTGACCAATTGGATTGCGCTCTCACGTCAACTATGATTAAGCAGAAATATGTCTCTGAAAACACCATTGTTCCCACTGTTAGGTCAGGTTATTTAGGGTAGTGGGGCTACTTTGCATTAGAATAGCTTTCACACTGTTCACTTGTTCTGGAATGCTGTTGACTTTTTACATTGTGTTTCTGTTTTACTGTGTGTGTGTGTGTGTGTGTGTGTGTGTGTGTGTGTGCGTGTGCGTGTGTGTAATAAATAATGTTAGTTTACTTTAAAGTTTAAACCAACATGTAATTGCAGGGGGCATTATAGGCGCGTCTTCATTGTTCAAGTTGACTAATGTGTCTCTTGATGAGCTACGTGATATGTGTAAAACACACACACACACACACACACACACAATAGGTCATTGTGCGGCGTCTTCTCGGCGGGTTTGTTTTTTCCGGACCTTTGACTGCACTGCTTTTCTCCCTCCGCGGAGCTCGCAGGAGGCTCCCTTCAAAATCAATGCGATTTTTGGACGACTCCATCTAGACAACATCATAATATTGCGCCAAGCGTCCTGTCTTTTCTACTGCAGGCGATTGTGGATGTTTTTTTTTTTGCTTCAGCAGGATATATCTTCACGCCAGTATTTATTTTCACCAAACCGTGTTTTGTCCATGTTCTGTGGAGTTGCGGTTGGGTAAACATGACCCCTGTCCAGTTGGTACACTCTAAACCTTCGGGGCTCGGCGCTAAATGTTTTAGTTGTGGATATTGTCCGCTTTCAGAGTAGTAGCTCATGAAACATTGCGCCATGTCTACTGGTATACAACCGCTGAGGATATATCTACACGGGTTTTAATCGGATTACAGCATTTCTAGTTTATCAACCATCTTCGGAAGTCCAGTTTCAAAGTCCACGATGCCCGTAAACGGAGGGGGGCTCCTCTCTCTCAGCCGATACACCACACAGTATTTTAATGTAAGTACAACACGACGACACGTAATTCAAACTCAGCGGCGTGGCTAGTTTATTAATAAGGGCTTAATACTAATGCGGGCCGCGGGGTTTTTTCCGCCATGAGAAACGCAACGCGTTCACGCCGTTCCCCAGGAATGCGTGCCTGTTGCATCCCGCCGCAGCACCTGCTGCTCGCACGCGCACGGACGCAACGTCTTGCCCGCACGCGCCGCGCGGCGCCTTTGTAAAGTAACGTGTTTAGGTTGAAGCGGGCGGACTGGGACGGTATGGGCGCACAAGAGTCCTGGACGGTCCGCCTCTAAAGTACGACTTTTCTCAGCGGCGTTTTTTTGCGGGACGCGTAGGCCTGCCTTGCGAGTGGTGAACTGGTGTCACGTCTGTCTGTCTGTATGTCGGCCCCTGATGGTTTCCAGTGTCGCGGCTCGTTTCTTTTATTTATTTCTGTCGTTTAACTCCTATTGTATGTCACCTGGCTGGCCGATAGAGGGCGGATTAGGACCAATGCATTTGGGTTGTGCCACTGTCATTCGGATAACTTTTCAACACAGGCTCATAGTAGAAATGTCCGGGTTTTTTTTGAATGGATGTATTTATGTAGTAATGATTGAAGCACCCCCCCCCCCCTAGATTTCCACTGCCATGTGCCACATGCTATTGACATTGTACGATGGATTATAGATACAGATTAGATGATTACATTGTTGTGGTCTGTGCATCTGTATGTTGTCAGGTTTGAAATATCCCTTGAACTGCATGTGTGCTGGGTACTGCATGAGTATCTTCCTTAGAAAGGCTGTGTGTGGCCACTTTCTGTGCAGGTGACTCAGTATTTCACCCTTCATGCTCATCGGTTGAACTGTCTCCTTGCATAACGGCCTGTGTTTGTAAAAAAAAAAAAAAAAAAATACAATCTGATTAACCGGTGTGGTTTTTATGTAGATGTCCCCTTGGCCATTAGTGAACATTGAAATATGTTTGTATTCTAGCTTGGTTCATTTGATAATGGTATTTGATGCCCTCTAGTAAGTATAAATAACTTTCTTACAGGAAATGAAGTCCCTATTTCTGGCTGTCCTATTCCTGTACACAGGAAGCTACTTACAACTCTGTTATTATGATAAGAAACGTTATATGCCTTGTACTTGTATGCCTTAGAGTACTTTATTTCTATCGCCCATGTTGCCAAATATGAACTATAATTTTGTAGGCTCTTACATTATGGAATATAAGTCTTTTTAGTCCAAATATCCTGCTTATGTTGTAGCTTGTGCCATTTTGCAATGCGATTGTAATTTGAACTGAACAGGCAAATCTTGCTGTACACGGCACATCCAGAACCAGGTGACACACAAGACTATTTATTGAAATTGAATCTACATATCTGCATTGGATATGACTCTGGAGTTAGACATGTATTGTGTTAACCAGAAGCCAAGCATGCCTGTATTTATATTGCACAGCTGTCCATGAGCTGTATGCAAGATACTTAATTACTTACAGTATTGCTTGAAAATGTAAGTACTATCTTGTAAGTAAAATGAGAAGGTAATGTATTGGCGCCATTAAGGGCAGGTTCTGTTCAGGCTTGGAGTGATTCATTTGTTCTCCATTATAAACCCAGTAGTGTTTTATGGATGAAAGCGACATTTCCCAGCTCCCTCTTGTCACAAATGATCACTGGAACTCAGATCTTGCTTTGAATTTCTTTAGCAAAGAAATGTAGAGCTGCCTGGTTCTGACAAATTAAAATATCATTTGCTTGTTTTCCTTAAAACATAACAAATGCAGTTATGAAAATGTGATCATAAAGGAATGGACTCAGCGCAATGCATTTAATAAGGAGCTTATAATGACCAGCAGTCGGAAAGGCTGATGTACAGGAACTGATGGTTTGGGGCACAAACTTCACGAGGCGAACAGCATGCAAGCCACTGGCAAGCAGACAGGCAATGGGCAACACTACTAGGCCAATACATCCTGTTTACCTTTTAACCCGCTTAATGTTCACTGGCAATTGCCTGAATGTTATTTATACAGCCTGTGTTCCACTTCAGCTACTGTCTGCAGTACTTTTTTTTTTTTTTTTCACTCGTAGGCCAAATGTCCATAAAGTGGGTTATTATCTGTCACCAGATCAACTCATGCCCTCATTGCAGTCTGTTCCAGAGATCTGTCCCAGGCACTGACTTCACATCCCACATTTCTCACCAAAAGAATGTCATTTATGTAAAGGTCTGGAACTATAAATGCCATTTTTCTGGAGGTAAATGCACTTATTCGTATTTTGGGGAAGTTGGAGGTCATGATTAGTTTTTGAAGGGATGTGCACAATCTCATAACTTGTGAAAGCGGTTCAATTGTTATGCAGAAAGAGTAGATTTATATGCATAACACAACACGCATTCCTATTCACCCCCCTCCGGAACTTCTTCTTTGTATATATTATCCTAACGAATGTCACCGCTTGGGCGTTTGACCAAGTGCGTGTGCATGTGCGTGCCTGTTAGCGTGTCCCTGTGTTTACATGGTGAGCAGACTGTGGGATTTGCGCTGTATGTAGGCCAGCAGTATCCCTCTTACGTCAAAGGCAGGCGGGCAAGCAGGGCGGACAGATGCAGGGTGAATGTGTGTAGCGGTAGCTGGTGGCTGCTGTGGCCATGGAGGTGAGTCAGTGACTGTGGCACATCTGGGTTGGCCAGAGTACCACTGGTGCTGAACACGGACAGAGGGAGAGACGCTGGACAGCAGGGATGAAGACGGTACTCGGACTGCATAGAAAATGGGCCCACGCGGTCAAGACCATCCGCATCCTTCAGGGGCTCGTGAGTGTGTTTCCCACTACCTTGGTGCACGGTCTGGAGGAGGTCAAGCTCGGACAGGGCAACAGGAGACGGGACGGGTCTTTCTTGGCTTCCCGCCATGTTTTTATTTTTAACAATCATGGTGTAGACTTTGAATTTGTTCTTCATGTGATGGTGGTGATCATTTTCAGTGATTAACGGCATGAAAACGATATTGCGACACAGATATTAAATTGACTCAACTTCAGGTATTTCTTCCATGGTATAGAGAGAATCTGGGAGGTCAAACTTTTCAGTGAGTTCAAAGTACGGGGTATGTCGATGTGAACATTTTAGCAGAGATTGGATGAGTGGATTATAGTTTTGTCAAGTGTTTTATTTCTCTCTATGTGCAGAGCAGTCCAGTCCAAGTGTGTTCAGCCTTTACTTTTATTGATGCATTTTTACTGTTGCCTGGCTACCTGCAAATGCTTGATTGTATGACTAAGCACTGACTTACTATACCTTGTAGACTGTTTGAAAGCCCATCTGTGACCGTTTGATTCAACAAAACTGTCACTCACGCAGAGATGCGCACTCAAAAAATTAATGTAAACCCCCAAACAATTACACCTTCAGCGCTTGTGTAATAATGGTGTGAAGAGCACGGCAGTTGCGTAAGGTTTTCCATTATTTATCTGCTCAGTGAAATCTGACCGGCCACCGTAATCATGCCTAGTCTCTCTCTCTCTCGCTCTCTCCTCCCCAGAACCCAGCCATGGAGGAGACCGTATGGGAGCTGTACACTGTAACTCTGCAGAGGGTGAGTCCACTTATTATGATGATGATGATGATGATTATTAGTTGTACCACAATGCAATTCCATTTTAAATGCATTCACGGTTCAGGCAGGAAGATGATACTTTCATCCTACAGAGCGAGTCTGTCTAAATTATTAAATTGCCAACGAGCCGTAGCGATGAGAAAGTAGACGTATCCTACATCCCGTCTTGATTTTTGTCGTTGCACCACATGGAAAGAGTCCACTGTCAGACATGTTGACATGTTGTGACATTTTCTGACACAGACATGCTGGGACCACATGTGTGTGCAGATAGTGCAGCATGTCTCGTTGATTAGCCAGGTACTCATGGTGAGCACATCGCTACCCCGGGGAAGGCGGTAGTTTGGTGCTAATAAGGTGCTTCTCTAATCTTTGGCCTCTGACCACAGGATTCGACACCCCCACACCACCACTCACCCCCCCGCCCCCCGGCCGCCACAACCAGCTGTCATGGTGCTTTTATTCCCCTGTCTCGCTCTGTCTCTTTTCATCCGTCTCTCTCTTTTCATCTGTCTTTCGCTATCTCTATTTTTCAATCTCTGCTGTCCTCTGCATGTTATTTTTTTTGCATTTCAATTTGTTTGTCTCTCCCCTCCTTGTTTTGTCCGAAACCAGGCTACACGCACGCACGTGTAACCGCACATCAGGGTTTACTTTTATTCTTTTTTGTTCATTTTATTCTGGAAATAATGAAGATCTTGGTGGTCCCTGGTTAAACACAGAGACATCACCTGGCAAATCAAAGCAGACTTTTTAAGGCTTAGCGGGTACTTACTCGATTCCCCACAGTGTTATTGTTAATCTCCATAAGCACCATTCAGTAGAGAACAATAGATGACTAGACTAGTGTAAAGGTGCGTTCACTTGAGACGCGTTAAGACGCCGCACGCGACCCGCTCCATTGTTTTTCCTACGGGAAAGAGCGGCAAGGCAATTTTTAGGGAGGGGAGGGGCCATGCGCCCGACCTCGCAACGCGTTGCCGCAGAGGGGGACTCCCTTCAAAGTTGAAATGATGTCACCTTTGACCCGGCACGCCGCGTGACGCCGACCGCCAGCCATCTGCTCGCCAACCGATAACTTTGCAGTACAGTCCAAAAAGACAGACTGTTGTAAGCTGTGGGTGATTTTGTGTGTTTTAAACCCGACCTAGCAACATGTACGGTGTCCCGCCGCGTCTCAAGTTAATGCACCTCGAGGGCTCAGTGCACCGGGTCATGTAACCGTGGCCAGCAGCACAGCTGTAGCGGGGGGCTCCTTAGTCCTGTCGCTAACTCCAACGGCCTTTTTCTTAAATTTGCGGTGGGCAAAATGCAAGTGTGAGTGGCTTCTTGGGAAAAGTTCGACATCGACACGACAGGAGTTTGCATTTAGTTTTGCACGGGTCATTGCACGCACCGATCTATGATGACGGTGGCTCGGGGGGTTGTGGGGGACGGTGAGCCACGGAGACGGAGCGGTTGGTTTAGACACCCGGAGAGACGGCCACTTAGGTTGATGCTCTGCCGAGCTTGTGAAGAGAAAAATCAGGTGCCGTGACTCAGAGATCGGAAGCCCTGCAAAAACCTAAATAATAAATGGTTGGAAAGTTATTTTTATCATCCGTCTTCACATAATGTGTTGTGCGATATAACACAGGTTTTTTGTACCACTTAAGATAGTAGTTATCTATCTAGGGATATTACGCCTAATAAATATTGACAAATCAGGTTTTGTGACTAAATGTCAAAATATAACTCGGGAGTACATATTAAAGATATAGCTTCTGTGGGAGTCAACTTGTTTAAACATGCGTGTCTACGGTGCTTCACCGTAGCAGCAAGCTAAAATTGAGCTTGGAATAATACAAGGATTATCCCAGACAGGATTTACAGAGAGGTTGCACATTAAAGATGGCCCGTGCCCATAGGGAAAAACCCTGGCTGAATTCAATAATTGAACACATGAACTAATGCTCCCTCATCCAGCTCAAGGCAGATTTTAGTATATCCTGCTGTGCCCCTAACCACCTATTGTTATTTATAGTGTAGATGTAAGAATAAAGATGGGGAAAAGGGAGTTGTTTTGAGAGGTTTGTCTCGGTTGCTCTCCAAGAAGTAACTCTACTGTGCTCCTATATGTCACCAGTTCCTAGATGGGTTGTTATTTTTTGGCCTGCAATGACGTACTCATGAGAAATCACAAATGTGAACGTGGACTTATTTGTTTTTACCCATTCAAATGCGAGTCTGTTAAGGGCTGTGGTTGCCATCTGACGAATACAAACGTAAACGTGTAAAAAAAGTAGGGATGTCCGATATTATCAGCCCACCGATATCGGCCGATATTGGCATAAAAAATCAATATCGGAAAATATCGGTATTGGTTTTTAAAAACCGATACCGAAATCGATTTTGAAATAATTTCAGACATCTGTTATGTTTCAAGTGAGGACGTGGTTTGATGACATCATCAAGCTCGCCACGCCGTCTCAATAACAAGCCTGGGCGTGTGCGGCCGTGTAGTGGCGTGGGACGCTAGTTGTAGCTGTAGTTATGTCGGTGGTTTGGAATTATTTCAAAGTTTCTACGTTGAATAGTAAAATAGGGGTTATGCGCAACATACTAACGCATTTTGCGAAACAGGTCTCATCACAACCGGTTCAGGTCCGCTGTACCGCGCTCACATTATTTTATTTATTAATCCGCACTTCCAGACCGTCACCGGGGCTTCAAGTCAAGTCAAGTCAAGTCAAGAGATCTTTATTGTCCCCGGAGGGCAATTTGTAGTGCAGCCAGCAGCATAAGACAACAGTAAAAACCAAGTACAACAGTGACACAACATACGCTAATAATAGAAATAGCAATAAATACATACACAGGACAACAATTAACAATAGTTAATAAAATAGATAAAACAACCAATAAAGTGCAACCATGCCATCCTGGAAGAAACAGGATTTAAAGTGACCACAGTGCTGTCAATTGTTAAGAAGGCCAATGGCCACTGGAACCCAGGTATTTTTAAATCTGTTGGTCCTGCATCTTGGCACATGAAATCTGCGTCTGGATGGGAGCAGTTTAAATTCAGGTGCCAAGGGATGGCTAGGGTCGGTCAGGACGAGTCTGGCTTTATTCAGGGCCCTAGTTTTGTACAGCAAGGAAATGTCTTTCAGTGGAGCACCAACAATTTTACTGCACACTCTGACTATGCCCTGAAGTCTGTTGCGGTTCTTCAGGTTAATTGACCCAAACCAGCAAATAAAAGCAAAAGTCAGGACAGATTCGATAAAACAAGAATAAAACATTTCCATGAATTTAGAGTCCATGTTTATGTTCCTGAGCTTGCGGAGAAAGTACATGCGCTGGTTGGCCTTTTTACACACTGCATCAATCTGATGCTCAAAGGACAGCCTGTCATCAATTACTGTCCCCAAATATTTATACTGCTGGACAGATTCTACAGCTTGGTCGTTGATCGACAGGGGGACAGTGGCTGGGCGGGACTTCCTAAAATCAATGGTCATTTCCTTCGTTTTTGAGACATTGATGGTGAGGAAAGACGATTTACACCACTGGATAAAATCCTCCACTACAGGGCCGGGCACCGGGTCATCATGGCTGAGGAGGGACACGATCACTGAATCATCAGCGAACTTTACAATGTGGCGTTTCTCGTGTGAGCTCCGGCATGCATTCGTGTATAGGACGAATAAGAGAGGGGAGAGGACGCATCCCTGAGGAGAGCCGGTGGAGGAGAAGAGAACATCGGACAGAACGCCATTGGCCCTGACCCGTTGTGATCTGACAGTTAAAAAATCCATCAGCCAGTAAATAAGACTCCTGTCGATATTATAATTTAAGAGACGCTCGGCTAAGATATGGGGCTGGATACAGTTAAAGGCAGATGTAAAATCAATAAAAAGCAGACGAACAAAGCTTCAGAGTAACGTGTCCGAGGAGAGGAGCCCTCTCCCGGACACTCGCGCTAGCTTTTACCGCTGTTTTTTTTAAATTTCTTAATCCACACTTCCAGACCGTCACCGGGGCTTCAGAGTAATATGTCCGAGGAGAGTAGCCCTCTCCCGGACTCACTCGCTAGCTTTAACCGCTGTTTTTTTTTCTGTTTTTTTTCATCCATCTTTTCTTCTCACTAACATTCAGATGTTAAAATCAAATAAAACGCCAACAGTAAAAAGGGCTAACTAGGCCAAGTCAATAGCTGTCGCCGTCAGTTCCTACCGCTGCTACCAGCTTTTCCGGCAAGCAGAAGTCAGGAGACCTGTTTTCCGGTTTGGTCACGTGACGCTCGGCATAAAGCCTATTGCGGTTTGCAATGAGTGTAAAGCGGAGGTTTCACGTGGCCGCATATATCGGTATCGGTTGATATCGGTATCGGAAATTAAGAGTTGAACAATATCGGTTATCGGTAAAAAAGCCAATATCGGACATCCCTATAAAAAAGACAAGTGCCCCATTTTGTTTCTTTCGTTCATATTTAGCACAAACGCTCTCTGTGGGCCTGATTCTGTAATTCTTGATGTCTTTATTTACACATGAATGGAGCCCACCACCTCTCCCCCTCTCTGAACATGCAGTCGGTCGGGGTTTCATCTCCTGGATGGCTGAATAGTATGAGAACCATGCTTGATGTTTCTGAAGTGTAAATCTTTGGTCTCTCTCTCTCAGTTACATTCTTGCCTGTCTCTTCTTCTCTGTGGCTGTACATTCTCAAACTCATGTTCACCCCCCCCTCCTCCCTCTTCTCCGACAGAGAGGTGCTGATTGCATTTATTTCGGCCCATATATCTTTTGGTGCAGATGGAATAGGAGCAAGGGGGGTGTGTGTAAATCTCTAGTGTAATCTCATCTGGTAGAAGCAAGACAGCAGCAGGTATATTGTAATCCAGCAACACTTTCCAATTACAAGAAGGGTGTGGACATTTCCCTCATTTTAAAAATGTCCTTGAAATAAAAACGGGCCTGCTGCACGTTAATGTGTTGGAGTGTGGATGTGTGAACACACAAATTCTTGAGGTAGCCCTTACGATAAGGATTATCCAATGATATAGGAAATGGCTGTTGTCAGACAGACAGGCCGCTTAACTGTGGATCCTCACACATGCCTCCTGCTCCACTGCACCCACGGGTGCAATGGAGGGACAGAGCTGTGATCACACTCACAATCCCTTTAATCACCAGCCGTCGGCATGCAGTTTGCAGCCTTGGTCTTTTCAAAACACACTCGTATACTCTAGGGATTGCAGCTCATTCATTTTTAGTGTCGATCCATCTGTTACCTGAGGCAGAAAATAATAAAATCGTACATTATGGCACCTTGACCATCGCCAGCTACCACAGCACAAAGTGATCGGTCTCAAATGTGACTAAAACGATCGGTTATTTATCAATATTGAATTCTTCATCATCTTATGTTGAATAATCGACTCGTAGTTTCAGCACTAGCATGGTTACACACACACACACACACACACAGGGTTGCCATGACATTGTGTTGATCCTCCACGCAGGATTCAAAGATGGGCTTCGGCATCGCGGTCTCAGGGGGCCGGGACAACCCCAACGAGGACAGCGGTGAGACGTCCATCGTGGTGTCGGACGTCCTGAAAGGAGGACCCGGCGACGGCTTGTTGTTGTAAGTTCTGTTATTGGATCATCTCTCAAAAGTTTTCATTTCTACTTTAAAGCTGCTTTGAGATTTGAGAGTTGTAAAGGGAGGGAGCAGAAAATAGTGGAAGAGAGCAAGATTTTGCAACTTAACAACCCAAAAAATTCCCTCCCTCTCTCCCTCCCTGTTTCTCCACCATTGAGAAGTGTTGTATTTCACGCACTTGTGACGCACTCTCACTAATAGCTGACGGATGGCTATGCCAAGAAATTACACTCAATTAATATCCCTTTAATCGTACCTACAGCACTTTTTAACCCTTTGAATCAGAAAAGACAAGATGGGAATGAAAAAGCTACAAAAGTTAATGTGCTAAAATGTGCAGTGTTTGCATAATGCATCTGTTGTCAACACCAGTCTCTTTACGAGAAATCTGTAAAGAGAAAAACAGTGTACTGTGTGGACACTGTTATCTGACTGTGTTGTGTGGTGCGTGTTTCAGTGAGAAGGACAGAGTGGTCCAGGTGAATGCTATTTCCATGGATGGAGTGGTGCACTCCTTCGCTGTGCAAACCCTTAGGAAGTGTGGAAAAGTAGCAAAGATTGTAAGTATAACATGAGCCTTTTGCCTACCAAAAGAGACGCTGTGTGTTTAGTCATTTCTAGCCAGGGATTATCAAGATATGTTATGACCACAGTGGATGGGTTCTACAATTTGTACTGTGGTAAAACATTTAAACATTTGGTTTGAAGGTTTTGAAGGCTGCATTTTAATCTTTTCAGTTCTAGCTGAAGGTAATAAATGCTTTTAACTGATGTGAATAGTGCACTGAATAGTATGTCAATGTAAGTCAATGCTGTGACGAGTCAGTGAGATTCAATTTTTGTAAATAAGATCATGTTGATTGTCATTATTAAGCTTTTACTGTATTTCAGTTCCATTCAGGTTTCGTATCATGTTGTGATTTCTTCCACCAACAGACGGTAAAGAGGCCCAGGATCATCCCCGTCAACTCTCTCAACCGCCCGCCCTCCCCGGACGACCGCGTCTTCAACAACGACTACAACGACGACTACAACTACGACCAGGACCGGCGCAGTGTGTACAGCGAGGGCGTGCGACACCACAGCCCAGAGAGGGAGCGCGGTGGGGGAGGCTACATGGATTCGGGCTATCAGACACGGGAACGCGACTACGACAACAAGGATTACGAGCGGGGTGGGCGCGGCACGGAGCGGGACTTCAGCCCCGACCGGCACTACCGGAGGGATGGCAGCAGGGGTCGCACGCTGGACCAGGAGCGCAGCCCCGAACGGCGCAGCCCCGAACGGCGCTACCGCAGCGACCGGGCACTGGACCGCGAGAACAGCCCCGACCGGCGCTACCGCAGCGAACACACGCTGGAGCGCGACTACAGTCCCGACCGGCGTTACCGCAGCGAGCGGGCGCTGGACCGCGACCAAAGCCCCGACCGCCGCTTCCGCAGTGACCGGGCGCTGGACCGCGAGCACAGCCCTGACCGCCGGCACCGAGGGGACAGTCCCGACCACGACCCCGGCTATGACAGAAACCGGCCGCGCGTGTCCAGTGACCGCGACCACCCTCGGAAGTACGAGGAGCCCATGAAGCGCGGCGGCAGCCGCGACCGCTTGGACCGCACCCCCTCGCCACCGCCCCCCATGCCCATCCCCCTGCCCCGCCCTGCGCCCCCCCGGGACCTGGAGCCCCTGGAGAAGCCCGTCAGTGTGCTGCTGCTCAAGAACCGGCCCAATGAAGGTCAGAACACACACACGCACACACACTCCTTTTAATGATGGTCAGAACAGCCCTGAGAAACTAAGCTCACTCACTTCACTCGCCTGTACATTTCAAGTCATTGACAAGATGTCAATTCAAATGTTGAACCTCTTAATTGGCATGCATGTTGCAAATATAATTTATGCATTTTTGAGAAAGGCATGAAGCCATAATGAAAGTGTCATTATGGTTGACCAAATCACATTACACTTCATTTTTTTATACCAAACAAGTTAACCGCATTGAAATGCGACTTGAATATGTTCTGTTTGGAATGTACCCCGAGGATAACAAGTTGCTTTCCTCACTTGTAGAGTATGGCCTGCGTCTGGGCAGCCAGCTCTTCATCAAAGAGATGACCAGCACTGGCCTCGCTAGCAAAGACGGAAACCTAAAGGAGGGGGACATCATTCTCAAGGTAAGGCTCACGTTCAGGGCCCGGGTGTCACGAATGTGCAAGTGTTTCCAAACTCCCAACATGTTAACGTCTCGTTTTTTTCCCGCTCTCAGATCAACGGCACGGTGACCGAGAACCTGTCCCTGAGCGACGCGGGGAAGCTCATCGAGAAGTCGCGCGGGAAGCTCCAGCTGGTGGTACAGAGAGACAGAAGCCAGGTGCTGGTTCGAATCCCGCCGATGGCCGACAGCGACTCGGAGCTCGATGGTGAGATCCCCTACAAACTCAAAGGCAGCCGCACCTATCCTGTTTAACGGCCCATCCACTGATAGAATATGGCTTTCATACCAGAGGAATATGATTGTGATCGTTGTGTTCTGTGCTGTTGTGGTCGCTGTATTTTGTTGTTGATGCTTCACTCCTGTTTTGCATTTGGTAAAATAAAATCCATTTTATCCACATAACTCACCCTCCATAATTCTTCTATACGCAACCCTGCACAAAAACCTGGTCAACAGACATAAATTCACAGGCATGTGAATAAAAAACACATGCACAATTCCACATCAATATTACATCCATGTAGAAATCCGTCAAGTGTAACTATTCATTCGGCAACACAAAACATTAAAACATTTCTTTTCACCTGCATCGCTACTCATTACTTTTTGTTTTTCTTATTTTTTGAAGTCACATGACACGATGCCTGTCTCCTGATTGGAAGGAGCCTCTGTTCTGGGTGTTTAGAACACGCCCCCCCCCCTCCCCAGATACTTGTGACCTACTTTGATGTGTGTTTGTGTGTGTGTGTATTGTGTGGTGTGTGTACGCGCTTTTGGCAGGGTGACCTAATCCCCCCCCCCCCACACACATATTATAATCCAGCTATTGGATATGACAGAAATTCATTATGTTTGGCCCTACAACCTCACCCCCACAGCCTGGAGTCCTCATCAGGAACAATCGGGCTAACTCTGTGTGTGAGCAGGGATGGACTGCTGTTTGGTGGGGATTAATCAGATCGTGTGCTCAGTCACACTTAAAGCCAGGTCAAGTACATTTTGCCCAAATTTCAGAAAAATAGGAAACGACGTACAACCAAAATGATCCGTAATAAGTTTCAAATCAGTTTTTTTACATCACCCCCTTCATCACCAACACATATAGTTTATAATGGCGCATTATTTAGGTTGATAAACGTCGCTGAGGCTCGGGCCCTGGTAACAGCAGCCATTGTGTGTGTCCAGATATGCTGGAGTTTACTCTGGGAACTGATGGTGTGTCTTCAGTAGCCAGATACACATCTGATTTCCTTTACCAAGAATGCAAATATAAGCAGTGGACTTCCTCTTCCTTGGCGGAAAACAAAAAACATGTCCTGTTCAACATGCGAGGGTTTCAGGGCGACATCATCTTTGACATGAACTTTGAATAGTTGGGAAGGACTTGAGGACTTAAAAAAACAAAAAACAAAAAAACAAGAGTAATACAATAGACCGGCTCATAAAGTACTTTTACTTCAGTCTATATAATAATAAAGCAAATATCATACATGATACGTTTTATATATTTTTACTTGATGGGTAAAAACATACAAAACATAGTTATTAAGGTCTGTTACTGTACATGTCGTTTTGGAGATTCAATCACGAACAGACAGCTCTAGGTACGTCAGTTCACACTTGGTATCAAAATGTGGCTCCACACGTGTTTGAGATCTGATCTCACTTTCCCCACCCTATATGCAAATAAACACATACATTATTTCCGCTTGAAAAAGACAATAATATAATATACGCCATTTGGTGGCGACAAAATGCGTGGTGGGAGGCAGCAATGCTCATTCGACGAAGAAGAAGAAGAAGAAGAAGAAGAGATAGGGCGATAGAGACTGGGCGCTTCTGTTGTTGTTGCCGCGGAGCCGCCTGTTGCTGCAGTTTAAAGTGATGCCTTTGGCGTGCAAATGAGTACGTATTTCTGCTTACACAGAGCACATCAGTTGAGTAGGCGGCCCTTCAATGTGGCCAGGATCACATTTGCGTTCACACTGCTAAGAGAATGTGGATATATGGTGGTCTGGAGGAATCAGATCTCAATGCGCGATGGGTGTGTGCACACCTGTACTTGGAGGTCTTTACTCGTGATCGGATCTCCAAAACCACATGTTAATACCAGGTGGGAACAGGCCCAATAAGAGGAAACCAAGCCTTATAACACAGTCTTATAACATAGTCACACGGCACACTTTACAGACTGGACCAACCGGTTTATGCACGCAGGAAGGAGCATGCTGTCACACACAAACATGAGCTCATGGCGATGAATAAGTACTCTCAAGTATTCATGGGTATTTAGTCGTAAAGTCAGTTATTACAAATACAAGTACAAGTTTTTTTCCAACAACCATCGCAGGCTGCTCTTCTTAGGTGTGTACACACACACAGAGCTTCATGTACACAAGAACATCATGTAGTGTGAAGACAGCCCCTGGTTAAATGCTCACTTTTGTTAAACCGAGCATATTCATTTATGAATATATTTATTAAAGCTAAAGAGGGTGGCGACGCTCGTGTGGAACAGTTTGTGCCGCGTCCAAACAAGCCTCACTATCGGTGATAATGGTTTGTTTCTCCTCCTCCTCCTCTGCCAGATATCTCTGAGATTGAGTCCTACCACTCCTACTCCCCACATGACGACCGCCGGGCCCACCACTCAGATCTCTCCTCTCATTCGTCCAATGAGAGGCTTCGAGACAAGCCCAGGTAAACCGACACCGGGGCAGAGAGGGACACGCCCACATTTACCAGTGCATTCCTAGCTGTGTCGCATGACCTAACTAAACTAGGCAGGCTCAGTCGCAGATCCCCCCTCTATGAGTGACATGACAATTGTGTAAGCTTGGTAAGCTGTTAATAATAATAATAATAATAATAATAATAATAATATCCCACATTATAAACTTGATAATGGTCATCTGGGCTGATGAATACCATTGTGACATAGAAGTGCCATCAGGCTTCGGCTAGTCTCGGCTTCCTCTGACACACTGTGATGGCCTGTGTGCGTGTCGTCTACTTTTATAGCGAGGACCCACCCAGCAGGCTGGCCAAGATGGGCGCCATGCCAACGCCATTCAGAGGTCCCGATAGGGCAGCAGAGGACATGCCCCCTGTGGCAGCCGAGAGGGAGGAGCTGAGATCTGAAACTCCCCCAGGTAACTGGATCATGGTCACTTTCCCATGGGAGTGTTTTAGCCTGCTGCACTAGGTTTTAGATGACCTAGTTTAATATCTCGGAGATTATGCCTGCCGGTTCAGCATTTTGTCACTTTTGATTGTCTGAGTATAATAACTATAGTTTAGTTTTGATACATGAATTCGAAACAAATACCCCTTGATATCGGTGTGTGTGTGTGTGTGTGTGTGTGTGTGTGTGTGTGTGTGTGTGTGTGTGTGTGTGTGTGTGTGTGTGTGTGTGTGTGTGTGTGTGTGTGTGTGTGTGTGTGTGTGTGTGTGCATTTTGACCAATAGCGCCGGTCGCCATCGTAGTACCCAAGAGTCACGCTCCGCCCAAAGTGCCACTCAAGCCAAGTGCAGAGGACCAGGAAATCTATGGGTCTGTAATCGTTATGTAATACATATTCCTGACATCCTGGTATCATTGCAAGCATTTGTTTCCCCCCCCCCTTCACAATGCCCTCCTGTCCTTCTGAGGGAACCAACAGACTCTGGCTATGTTTAAAACCAGCCATTTTTTTGATTTTGTTTTATCATATTGTACATTACAGCACTTAGGGAATGAAAAGTGCTGTGTAAAGGGAAATTATTACTATAATATAATTATTATCTTGTGCGCGTGTGTGTATGTAGACCCTAAAACCGCCATTTTTTTGTCTTTTTGTTTTATCATATTGTACATTACAGCACTTAGGGAATGAAAAGTGCTATGTAAATGGAAATTATTACAATAATATAATTATAATATTGTGCCTGTGTGTGTACGTAGACCCAACACGTTGATGGTGCGCTTCCAGAAGGGGGACAGTGTGGGTCTGAGGCTGGCGGGGGGCAATGACGTGGGCATCTTCATCGCCGGCGTCCAGGAGGACAGCGCCGCCGAGAAGGAGGGTCTTCAAACGGGAGACCAGATCATGAAGGTGGGACTGGGAGAGAGAGGGCGGGACTTCCGAGCGGTGTCCGTTTCAGTTACATGGGTTGAGCGGCGAGAGAGAGGGAGGGAGGGACTTCCGATAAAGGGATATCCTTTTCCGTAACATGTTTCGGACATCAAATTCATCCTTCAGGGTGATTCTAGACCCCTCTGTGTCGCTGTACATTATCCCTTACATGATCCCTCAGAAAGTTTTGCTTTGAACTGGTTCATCATACAAATAGCAAATATTTACGGATACCAGATAGTGACGTAATCGTTCACGTGTGTGTGTGTGACAGGTGAACAGCATGGACTTCCGGGGCATGGTGCGGGAGGACGCGGTGCTGTACCTGCTGGAGGTTCCTAAAGGAGAAGACGTCACCATCCTGGCCCAGAGCAAACCTGAGGGTAAGCTCAGGATTGTTGGCTGGAACAGCACTGTGATAAGAAACACAGGCCAGGGCTCTAAGAGGATGTTTGTCCAAACGAGCACTGTGCCCTTTAAAGGATTGGGCCAATTTGCTATGACCCCAGGTTAATTGTTGACATTGTCTACGTGGAAATGTAAATCGGCCTTGATTTTTGTTCAGCTCTCACTACGTGTGTTCCGAAATTGGGCAGTTGGTGAGCCATTGACGTCCATTCTATTCCAAACGAGTGTTGAGCAGCTCCCGTAGCTGTATCTTTGTTTTGTCCGACAAAAATAAGCGCATACGAACTGCCCTGGCTGGGTAGTTTCCTCCAATAGTGCCCACAAACGAACAAATCCACAAGTTTTGATTCTGTTTACACACCACTGTGCATGCTCACGGACTGAGAGGCGCACAGTTATAGGGAAGATGGTGGCTGTAATGTTAGGCTACCAATTGAACGCTGTATTAAGAATTCAGCAATTCCCTAATTTCATAATGTCTCAGAAAGAGGAGCATTTGGTGGACCCATTCCACCATACCTGTACGAACCCGAGTACTCTGCAGAAGAGTGGGGAAAAAGCGAAATGTGTGTTGAGTTGACAGTCTCGTTCTATGTACATGCATACAACCAGGAACTGAGCACTTCATTGAGATTCAGAAGTGAATGCTTGGACTGCAGTCCAATCAGTTAAAAAACACCCCCTCCTACACTTCCCCTGCACTTACAATTCAGAAATATCACACTGCCAAAAACGCAGCCGCCATCTTCCCTCATAATTCTAACCGCACGCTTCTCAGGCTCCAAGTCTGTGAGCATGCGTGGTGGTATGTAAACACAGAATCGAAACTTGTGGATGTGTTTGTTTGTGGGCACTATTGGAGGAAAGTTCGTACACATTTACTTGTGTTGGACAAAACAAAGATATGATGGGGGGTGTGTTGAGCAAAAATGGTGGCTGATTGACATCTCAACATAGGTAATGTCAACCATTAGCCTGGGGTCGTAGCAAACCGGCCAAATCCTTTGAAATTTAAAAAAGTTAGGGGCACACAAAGAAATGTAGGGGCTTAGAGTCCTGAACGCAGCACATACAGGTGCTTCGCCAATGTGCCCTGGCAGGAAACGCAGACATCCATGGCTTAAGGAATTAAGTACAGTTGTAAACGGCAACAGGCGAGCGGAAATAGAACAATTAAATTAATGTGTAAGTAGCTATAGAAATCAATTGCATGGTCTGTTAAATCTAAAAATATTTTTTCAGAATTTCAGAAACGATTTCAGAATAAATAAGGATAAGATGGTGCTTCATTCATCCCAGCAGGGAAATTCTGCCAAAAAAAATTTAAGAATAAAACTACAAACAATATATAGAGAAATATGTCTAGTGTACCAAGAATACATCTACAAAAAATATATATAGAAAAATATGTCTAGTATGTCTATTAACTTTATAACATAAACTAAAACATTTTTAATTCATCTCAATTAATTTTTCTCTAGAAGGAGGATGTGGATTATTTTTTGCTATTTTAAAGCAATGGTGAATTGATGTCCAGAATAGACGCAACTTAGTTTTTGGGTCTGCGTTCTCCTCAGTTTAAGGATATCTTGACCAATAGCAAGTTAGGTTACTTATGTCTGCTCTGTCTTGTAGTGTTCAAGGATATCTTGACCAATGGAACGTTACCTTACATATCTGCTCTCTCTTACAGTGTATAACGATATCTTGACATCGGGCCGAGGGGACTCCTTCTTCATCCGGACCCACTTTGAGTACGAGAAGGAGGCAGCCCAGAGCCTGGCGTTCTCCAGAGGTCAGATCTTCAAGGTCACGGACACATTGTACGACGGAAAGCTGGGCAACTGGCTGGCCATCCGCACGGACAAAGAGAACCAGCTGCTGGAGAAGGGCATCATCCCCAACAAAAGCAGGTAGGTGTCATCTGTTAGGAATGCCATCACCATTCGTCTATCAGCATTCGAATATCTGCTCTCTGGTTGACTGTGCCTGCCGCTGTATGGGACCGTTTAGGTTTTATAGACCATTCCCTGCTAATTTCTGACTAATCAGGGCCTCTCCTCCCTAATTGGTTTGCCTGTCAATCACATGCACAGTGATTGATAGGCACAGTGTTATCATAGCTCCATCACAAGTGTGGAACTTCATTGAAATCAACGCTAAGTGTACCCATTTAACCATCTATAGGAATGCTGACTTTACTTTTGCAATACAGCCAATCATGTCATTTTCTTAAAACGTCAAATGGGGAAAATCAATGCATTTCATCCCAAGAATTTGAACACAACCAGCAGTTGTGTTGTTTTACCTTCCCTCCCTGTTGACACGGCGACACTACGAATGGGGCGTCCACAGAGCGGAGCAGATGTCCAATGTCCAGAACGCACAACGCGCCGCCGCTGGCACCGACCGTGGAGACTTCTGGAGGCTGAGGGGCCAACGGGCGGCGAAGAAGAAGGACCTCCGCAAGAGCCGGGAGGACCTGAGCGCCACGCCCGTCACCACACGCTTCCCCGCCTACGAGAGGGTGGTGCTACGGGAAGGTACCAACGTACTGCAATGAGCTGAAAGGGGAAACGCATGCAGCACCCTAAGTGGTTCTAAGTGGTTCGCACAAAGCACTCTGCCAATGGTGTTTTTGAAGCGTCCGTGTCTGTTTGTGTAAGTTGAGTTGTTGAGTTTTCTTGAGGATTGTAGCCCAGCCGTAATCTGTGGCCCCAACGCAGTTCAAAATAACACACATAGCAGCCGCATCCTAATCTGCCTCAGGATCAAATGTCTTTCGATGTGTTGACCTGATTTCCGTTGTGTGTGTGTGTGTCTGTGTGTCTGATGTGCAGCTGGGTTCAGAAGGCCTGTGGTGCTGTTCGGACCCATCGCAGACGCCGTCAACGATAAGCTGGGGAACGACCTGCCGAGTGAATTTGTCGTCGCCAGTAAGTTATTTGATATCATTCTCTGCAGTACTACACTATAATACTCGCTTTACTCTGCAATGTTTTCTTTCTTACAGTTTGAGCTAGTACGTAGACTATCAATAAACTCTTTACCTGGTAAAATTTGATTAACTATTCGCCTTATAGGTGGCCATTTCTGCCGCTGCTTTCGAACATGTCAATCCATGCAGGACATCCAGAGCCAAAAATAACGTAGGCGCTCACTTCCTTGTTGCTTGGTGGAAGATGAAAAGTGACATTTTCTCTTTCTAGAAACTGAGCCCAAGGATGCAGGGAGTGAGAAGTCGTCAGGTGTGGTCAGACTCAACACCATTCGACAGATCATTGAACAGGTACACATCAGAAGTCAATTTCTGGAATTTGAAATGTTCAAATGTAAGACATATTAAAACATAGTTTTCTATCTCAATATTTGTAAAAGGACATCAAGTTAAAGGGATAGTTGGGATTTTTTGAAGTGGGGTTGTATGAGGTACTTACCTAGAGTCAGTGTATTACTTACAGTAGAAGGCGCCGGCGGGCCCCCAGTTTGGAGAAGCAGACAGCTGTACCAGCATAGACGCTAAGCAATGTACTGCTGACAGCAGCAAAATGTATTTAAGCCACCTAAAAAAAAAAGCCCACCTAAAAAAAATCAATATCAGTTTAAGTGTAGCCTAAACAAGTAATATTCTCACCTCTTTACCTTGCCGTCAGACAGCCCTTTCCTTAACACTACATTTTCTCAAACGTATAACTTCTGTATTCCTACGCATAAGCGCAACTGTGCCGCATGCTGCACTATGCCGCCTGCAGATCAGCTGTTTGGGTAAGAAAGTCCCGTTGCGAGATGAGACTGAAATCAAACTTATGCGTAGGAATACGGTAGTTCTGCGGTTGAGAAAATGTAGTGCCAAAGGAAAGGGGCTGTCTGACGGCAAGGTAAAGCGGTGAGAATATTACTTATATAGCGTACAATTAAACTGATATTGATTTTTCTAGGTGGGCCTTTTTTTAGGCGGCTAAAATACATTTAGCTGCCCGTTCACAGCAGTACATTGCTTAGTGTCTGTGCTGGTACAGCTGTCTGCTTCTCTGAACTGGGGGCGCGCCAACCGCCTTCTACTGTAAGTAATACATTGATTCTAGATAAGTACCTCATACAACCCCACTTCAAAAAATCCCAACTATCCCTTTAAGTCCAGCCAATTTCTCATTTAGTGTAAAAGGTGCTCATTGGGGCATAGATGAAATAATAGCAAAAAAACAGCCCAAAAAGTAGAATTAAGCCGGTAAAGGCAAAAATAGGTAGGTTCTATATTAGTCTATATGAGGCAGAAGCGTAAATTGAAGGCGATTTCATAAAATGGCAAAAGATGAATCAAAATCGTAAGAGGAGATCGTGAATACGACGAATAAGTGAGACACTCATCCCTGTTCTTGGCTGTTCTTCAGGACCTACATGCCCTGCTGGATGTCACCCCCAAGGCGGTGGACACGCTGAACTACACCCAGTGGTACCCCATCGTGGTGTTCCTCAACCCAGACAGCAAGCAGGGTGTCAAGGCCATGCGGAACCGCCTGGTGCCCGGCTCCAACCGCAGCGCGCGCAAACTCTATGAGCAGGCAGTCAAGCTGAGGAAGACCTGCTCCCACCTCTTCACCTGTGAGTCGGAGCGGACACTTCTGTCTGTCTGTTTGTCTGTCTGTCTGTCTGTCTCTCTCTCTCAGACTATGATTGACGTAATGAAATAACGTAGTGTGAACACTATATTAGCCCTGTGCTAGTCTCACAATTAATCTAAAGTCTAAAGTCAGAGGCAGATGAGCTCAAATCTGGGGGGAACAAGGCGTTTCACTTATTTCACTTTATATTTGTTTCGACTTGTTGCTGGAGGCGGGGATCTGTAAGCATGTAATTTGCTATTAACAACAGCGAACACAAACTCGGCCAGCACTAGTAAACTGTAAAAACCGGACTGTAAAGGTTTCAATTCAGCACTGTGTAGACTGGCCACTGTAGAAATACTGAAAAATCCCCTTGTGAAAGCTTCATCTACTCGCGCGAATGAGTTTTCTTTGGTAAAATATCTCCGTAACGAAACAGGAAACAAGGCGTAACCCGCCCCTCGCAGTCCTGGTTTCCAGCCCAGGCTCTGCGCCGTCTCCCCCCATATGTTCTGCTATAACATAGTAGACGGATCTGAGATTAGCCCTGGGCTAACTGCTTAGTATAGTAGTATATCAGTGTTATTCTATACTAAGTACAGTACGATATACTACTAAGTACAACATTTAAGTGTGCACATCATAGGAGTTGTCAGACAATGTGACAACGGTTTAAAAAAATGTAAACACGGCAGACTTTACATCGGGGCACCGTAGCACGCCTCAGACGAGACGTCGCAATCTTTTGACCATGTCACACTATGCGGGCCGACGTTCATAATCGCTCACAACGCTGAAAGATTGTCCGCGACGGCAAAAAAATCGCGCTGAAGCGGGCTGAATTTGTGTAGTCTGATGGAAAATGTGTTGAGCTGGCCAGGTCTTAAGAATATGAGCACAGCTCAAAACTCACACACACTACATTATTCCTCTCTACTTCGCTGCCGTCATCCAATCAGTGCTTGTTCCCTTTCAACCCCCGCGTGTGGTATAACCGTTAGATCTTTGTTTTGCTCTGTTTGTCTCCCAGCAACCATTGATCTGAACTCGGCTAATGATGCCTGGTACGGCAGTGTGAAGGACTCCATCCGGGAGCAGCAGCAGAGGGCTGTGTGGGTGTGTGAGGGCAAGGTGAGGCTGAGCTGCGTAGTCAAGTGTAGAAAACTGTTTAAATAAGGTCATGTGAAAAACATTGCAGTGTTACCTGGCTGAAAAACATTCTTGTAGAATTAAGTTGTCATGGTTTCCGTAGTAAATAACATGAGCTATGGCCCTATAATGCTATAGGTCTACCAACTGATAATGGACTAGGTGGTATTCACTCTAAAACATGACATTTATTACATTAGATTTATTTACTCTGACCCAGTAGCATCACAATCTCACCGGTGTTATCTTTCTTTTGGCACCA
This sequence comes from Merluccius polli, assembly GCA_030340625.1. Taxonomy (NCBI): domain Eukaryota; kingdom Metazoa; phylum Chordata; class Actinopteri; order Gadiformes; family Merlucciidae; genus Merluccius; species Merluccius polli. Next base: position 33,665 of record JAOPHQ010002005.1, on the reverse strand, counting down.
AGATTACATATTATAGCCCTTGTAGTTGTGGAGAAATACTCACTATGCATTTGGGTATGTTATTTCTTGGCAAAAACCTGAGAAAGAGACCTGACGAAGAGGTTAAAATATACCCAAACTCTCTCCCTCTCCTCCGTCCTCCTCCCCCACAAGCTGGACAATTCCGAGGAGGACCTGGACCTCCATGACGACCGCATGTCCTACCTGTCGGTGATGAGCATGGACTACCTGAGCATGGACAGCCGGCTGACCAGCGACTACGAGGACACGGCGGACGAGGGCGGCACCTACACGGACAACGAGCTGGATGAGACCCTGGAGGTGGAGCCCCAGCCCGTCTCCGCCATCGGACGCTCCTCGGAGCCCGTGCTGCCCGACGAGGTACGGCGTCTGGGGTCCGGGGGGGGGAGTGAGGGAGGGAGGACACTTAGACCCTCGCTGGAGACCGAAGCGTTGCACTGTTTTTAGCACAGCTTCCATATGCTTGATCCCTGTGACCTGACCTGTGAACGCCACATGTACCGTATGTGTAGATCATTCGTAACACTTCTTCCATGTCGTCACCGCATCATTGTGTGTGTCTGTGTGTGTGTGTTTCCTGTGTGTGTGTGTGTTATGCTCGCTGTGTGTGCTGTGCTCCCTGTGTGTGACTTCTGTGGTGTGTGTGTGTGGGCATGCGTGTGTGTGTTGTGCTCTTTGTGTGTGTGTGTGTGTGTGTGTGTTGTGCTCCCTGTGGTGCTCCTCTAACAGAAGCCTCAGCCTGAGCCCCGTGCTCGGATAAGGAGGACGAGCAGCCGGGAGGTTCTCACCCAAGACCCCAGCCCTCCCCCCTCCTTTGTCCCCGAGCCCCCCAAGGTGAGCTGCTGGACGGGCCCAGATCCCTCCTATACCGTATCACTTGTGTATTCATCTTATTCATCGTATGTTTTTGTCTTGGTTGATCATGGCTCAACCTGCTCGGTCTTCATACTTGCATTGCAAATTATTGTTTGATGATTACCTTTCTCTTTATTCCCTGTGTGCATTTTAAAAGTTTTTGGTAAACATTGAATTTTTATTTTTTTAAGTGCAATATTTTATCAAGAATGTCCGACTTTAGTTCCAAGCCTCTTTAGTTCCAATTCTAGGCCATTACAAATGTAATGTTGTTCTAACATATGTGTATATAATGTACATGTACACATATCTTCATAATAGGTCTTGTACATTGCGACGTCACATCACAATGACTGCCTCCATTTTGGAGGCATAGGAGCATTGTAATAGTTAGTTAGTTATTGTGTTGGTAGTAATGTTTTTTGGTCATTGTTTAGTAATTAATGGTGATATTTGTCATTATGGGGAGACATTGTGTTTGAAACTGCCACAGCGTTTCAAGCGAGACGTGGCAAAACAAAGTTTTCATTAGCCTAGGTTACGATATATTTATGTTGATATAGGATTTTACAGTACTATGTGTCTCAATATCTCAATATGGTGGCATATCGCCAACAAAAACTCCCATGATGCATTCTGATGTACAAGCCCATCTGTACCATTCCTCCGAGCAGGTGCGCACCCAGAGTCGCAGCGACTCGTCGCGGGGCTACGACTCCCACTCCAGCAGCACGCTGAGCAGCGAGGCCCTGGGGGCCAACAGGCCCCTCCCCCCCCCCGTGGCCCTCAAGCCCGCCTTCGCCTTGCGGCCCAACCAGGAGCGCCCCGAGGAGCCTGGCCGCGAGGAGGAGGATCCAGCCAGCCGGTCCTTCCTGGGGAAGGTCAGTGCACACCTCATCATGTCTTTATGTTTTGTTAGGGTTTTTTTTGTTAGGTCTATTTTGTTTTCCCTATCTGGACTAGAGGTTTGATTCTCTGCCCGAACCAGGGACTGATCTACACTCTAGTCTGGACCGCCATCCCAAAATATATCTGGTCTCTTATCAAATACTTTTGTTTTTTTATTATTATTTCATTATTGTTTATATATAAAATATATATGATTATACTTTTTATTTATATGTATATATTTATTTTTTTTACAACCCGATCCTAAGCATGACTTTCCCTTAGCATAGCATTTTGTTTCCATGAATTAGCATGTGTTTGATTCTACTTCTGTCTCTTCTGTCTATTTTCTTCTTCATTGCATCTCTTCGGGGTGCTTCTCATTCCTAAAACTAGAAATATGGTGGACAGGTAAATGAATATGAATGTCACTCTGTTTACGTGTATTCAGTCCATGGTCTCGTATTCATTAAAACCATTATTTTTGACATCGCCCGTCCATCGTCACGGTCTTTATACCGCTGCATCTCATCTAATTAACCGCCCCGTCGACATTCATTTAGTCACAAAAAAGCTGTCATATAATTGTTTGTACCACAGCCAGTGACATTTTTGAGAGTCTCATCACCGTTCTAATCTAATGCACATCATTTCCTCAACTCACATCAGTTGGCCAACATTAGCTAAAAATAACCCTGGTAGCTAACATGTGAAATTCAGTTGCTTACATGTTTCCATGGAAATATCAGCAAATATCTTGGTTACAACAAGTTTGAGCTAACAAAGCGTTTTTTTGTGTGTGTATGTATGTGCGGTATTTATTCCGTTTGGGAAATAGTCTCTCTCTCTCTCTCTCTCTCTCTCTCTCTCTCTCTCTCTCTCTCTCTCTCTCTCTCTCTCTCTCTCTATGTGTGTGTAGTCTATAAAGTTCTCTGGCTGATGGGACTTTAGAAAGTGTTTCCGTTGCCAGGTCGCTACTAATATCTTCTATTTACTGGAGTAGTTTTTTATTTATCTGGTCAGACCATTTGCTTCCAGGAACACAACAAATAGTGCAAGCTAAAATGTTTTTATTTTGAAACAGAATCAGCCAAAAATATGAATCAACACCCTTATAGTATTTTAACGATTTGCAAGTCATAGGTTTGCTGTTATTGAAAAGAAGAAATGTATCCTCTCTTTACCGGTGATTGCTGGCTAACGTGTGTGTGTGTGTGTGTGTGTGTGTGTGTGTGTGTGTGTGTGTGTGTGTGTGTGTGTGTGTGTGTGTGTGTGTGTGTGTGTGTGTGTGTGTGTGTGTGTGTGTGTGTGTGTGTGTGTGTGTGTGTGTGTGTGTGTGCGTGCGTGCGTGCGTGCGTGTGTGAAGGTGAAGGCCTTTGAGAAGATGGACCACCTGGCCCGAGCTCAAAGACTGCTGGAGCTTCAAGAGGCAGAAAACGCTCGGGTATGTATATATAAGTATAAATATACTACTACTAAGTAAAAATATATGCTTGGTTATATACAAGTATAAATATACTACAACAAGGAAAAATATACTACAACAAGCATAAATATACTACTACAAGTAAAAATATACACCTGGGTACAAATAATACTGCTGGTACTCGAGTACTGCTGGTAGACAAGTACAATAATGGGCCGGCCAGGGCTGGATTGGGCCGGTCCCCGTCGGTCGTAGGTCCGGGGGTGTGTTACGATCATGCCCCCCCCCCCCCCCCCCCCCCCCCCCCCCGGTCGACAATCGCGTATTCTTAAGAAATCAAAAATCTGGTTGCATCCTTATTTCCCCAATATTAAAGAAATCTGTTTCCCTCGTGAAAAGGAATCTATCTGTGAAAAGGGGACCCAATATAAACAGAGACCCAATATAAGCGTCCTTGGACAGCAACACAGAGCCA
>JAOPHQ010002005.1:0-27500 GCA_030340625.1 Merluccius polli | reverse complement strand
TGAGATTGAAACGGTGGTTGTGGGGGGCGTGGTGCATCAGCTGCAGGAGAGAGCTGTGGAGGAGAGCAGCGCCAGGTGAGAGTGATTAGCACACCTCCCTTCTTAACACAGTGGCGTGCTGTGGACCTGGGGGGACCAGACGAAGCACACACAGGTTGTCGGCGGCGGCGGGCCAGAGTTAGGCCCGCGACAACAGAGAGTGTGTTCAGATTGTGTTCGGAAAATAAATATATATTGCAGCATCACTCGGAGTCATCATTGCAGTAGAACCCACCATGGCACCAGACCACGCCACAGTCGTATGTTGGTTTGAACCAGGCAATTGCCACTCAATGCAGCTGTATGTTTTTTATTCACATCGAAGAGAACGGCTGATACGAGCGAGGTTGTTGGTTAAAATGTCAACAATGGTGGCCTTGGGGAGTTTATTTTCACGTAATACAAAGGATGACAACCACGCCTGGGTAATACATGTGGTGTTTACATCAACTCAGGCTATCCGTTTCTATTCATTAATGCTTTATGGAGCCCATTAGAATGAATGGCGCTGAAATGCAAACCCTATACAGTAAGCTCACATCGAGAACGGGGCATTGCTCTCATTATAGCAAATTCCAGTATTTCCCAAGTATTATGTAGGTTGTTTTGTTTTTTTTGCATGCATTTTCCGTATTTATATATATAACTTCTCCAGTTATTTGTCTTAATGTTCTGGTCCAAGATGTGTAGGTCCATATTTGTACGTACATTCAATTCATATAACCATTTAAAGTAAATGTATCATTCTATTTTTCCAACTAAATATGCATATTAAAAATCCACAACTTATCTTTGGTTATACATAAACCATATCACATTAACACTCCGCCTATAGTGAAATAATCTGTGTATTCTTATGCCGTCACACATTTACATTTTAAACATGACACTTATACAGATTAAGGCAAATCCGTGCTGTTGAGAACAGAATACTTGTGATATCAAACAAGATACATAGTGATATTTAAATTAAAAAAATATGATAAAATGGCGAATAAATATCTTGATGTTTCCAGTAAGAGGCGTGTGGTCCGACGTAAGTGGTCAGGTTGTAGGTTGTCAGGTGACAGGATGTAGACGGTCAGGAAGTAGGATGTAGGCGTCAGGTGGTAGAATGTAGGTTGTCAGGTGGTAGGATGTAGGTTGTCAGGTGGTAGGATATAAAGGTCAGGTGGTAGGATGTAGGTTGTCAGGTGGTAGGATGTAGGAGGTCAGGTGGTAGGATGTAGGAGGTCAGGTGGTAGGATATAAAGGTCAGGTGGTAGGATGTAGGTTGTCAGGTGGTAGGATGTAGGAGGTCAGGTGGTAGGATGTAGGAGGTCAGGTGGTAGGATGTATGTGGTCAGCTGGTAGGATATAAAGGTCAGGTGGTAGGATGTAGGTTGTCAGGTGATAGGATGTAGGAGGTCAGGTGGTAGGATATAAAGGTCAGGTGGTAGGATGTAGGTTGTCAGGTGGTAGGATGTAGGAGGTCAGGTGGTAGGATGTAGGAGGTCAGGTGGTAGGATGTAGGTCAGGTGGTAGGATGTAGAGGGTCAGACGTTCAGATGTAGACGGGCTGTTCTTGTGCGGTCAGTAAGCGGTACATGGCAGCAGGCATGGTCTTCATGTGGATCTGCAGCAGGAAACACCAGATCATCCAGTGCGTTACATTCATTAGATTCCTCCCATTCATTTAACACATCTACTGTACTACTGTGTGTTTAGAGAATAAATCCGGTGGGATCAAATCCATCCACCAAGGGATTGTGGCTAATTCCATCTAAATTACTTGTGGTCTGTGGTGAAAAAGGTCAAGAAAAGTTACATTTTTAACTAAAGCAATCTCTGCAGTGAAAAGGTTACATAGTGCAGCATTAACACAAACAATTCAACGAAACAAAGAGTTCCTGACCATTGCACATTTCCACAAAACAAACTTAAAATGTTTTCGTGTAACAAAGTGTATTATTATTAATGATAATGCCAATACTAATGTTATAATTCACATGTCATTTTGGACCAGCAGCACAGTCCTATCTGTGAGTATGTGAGCCTACCTCCCCCATAGCGTTGGACAGGATCTGGACGATCTTCTCATGCGGCGTCGCCACCACGCTCTGGCTGTTTATCTCAATGATGCGGTGGCCCACGCGGACCCCTCCCCGCTCAGCGATGCCCCCCCGCATCAGACTGCAGATCTAGACACACACACATACATATAAACAGATGCACACAGATATAAACATGCACATAAACACATGCACACATACATATAAACACATGCACAAACACATACACACACACACACGCACACACGCACACACACACACACAAGTGCACACGCACACACACACATATAATCAGTCCTCCTTCCACCACTAAACAGCTAAGAGATAACAAGACATAACGGAAATATGCTTCTGACAGTGCAGTTAAAAAGCGCTTCCTGTGAGTTGTTCAGGAAAGGATTGGTTTTCCATAAAAGATTTAATCTGTCATGGGAAAACTGCATTGTCATGGCAACCACTATGTAATAATAAAAAAACAAGATAAAAAACTTGCTCATTAAAAGCAACCTAATTATGACTAGGCAGGACCATTACTATGTGTGTGTATATATACTTATAATAACTAAATAATCAGCACAGCATTTTAAGGCTTTAGCTAACAATATAAATTCACTGAAATTCAGTGAAGCTAAAAACAACAACCTTGTCTACAGGAAGAGGTCTGGGGTATGTCAAGACATGAATCATATTCTGGTCAAATGTTTATGCAGTATTTCATAATCCTACACTAGGCTGGTTGCTAAGAAACAGTGGGAGGTTTTTTCCATCCCTGTTTGAGGGTTTGTGTTGGAGTGGGATGTCTTTGGTGCTCCAACTTTTTTAGTCTGGTTGGTTAATATATTCAGGTTTAATACATTTATTTCAGAAAGAACTAAACTCATTGAACCTTTAGATGCGTGTGTGCCTGCAATCATAAACACTAAAACATTATTAATATTATATTATGCAAATAATAAAAATTCAGCGACAACTTCACTTATGACTTACTTACTTACTATTCTGGGAACGTACCACAATCCCCACTCTACTACGCCCGTTGTCAACGGTAAATAGTCAATTCCAGGCCAGGTCATTTGCATGACCTTCACTCCATCCATGCAACATTTTATCCTCCACACCATCACAGGGATGCAACGTTTTCTTTTAATCTGGTCACTTACGATGCCGTTCTGCACGCTGAAGCCCAGCTGGTACCGCAGGTCTGGCCTGCGGATGAGCACCATGGTGACGGGTGGACATCGGACGATGTTCATTTTGATCCTGGACTGAGACTTCAGACCCTGTGGGAGTCGGGGGGGAGATCAGAGGACAGCAGGGATTACAAAGAGAATGGTGAACGGAGTAGTTTAAAGGAAAGTTTAAATGTTGCGGTAGGATTGTTATCGGTAAGTTGCCCTTTGTCACTTTTCTACTGCAGCTTTTTACTCCATAACAAATATGTGAACTAGAAAGTTTCTCAAGAATAAAACACGCCCACAGTCAATCCATCCAGGGAATTTTTCTCTATAAATGTTTTTATTTTGGTCTACCTTTGCCCCCCCCCTATAACTGTAGCTACTACTCAAGCCACTGGAGGTTGCTATTGGGAAAACTTAGTGCATGTTTAAATGTTGCTGTAGCATTTAAAATAGGGGTGCAGGATAGGACCCGTGGCAAGGGTGTTCTCTGAAAAGGTTACGGGGTTCGATCACCTACTATCCGCATCCCTTGAGCAAGCTACCCTAAAGTATCTGAAATCAAAGTTAAAGTCGCTTTGGATGAAAGTGTCCACATGACTGAAACGGTGACATCATGACATCATGATTGGACGCGAACAACACAGGCTGATAAAAAAACAAGGAAGTCGTACCTTGATGATGCTTTGGCAGGTGTTGAGTGGCAGCCCCACCAGGCTGGTCCCGTTGATGGTCATGATCTGGTCTCCGATATTCAGGCGCCCAGACTTCTCCGCCGGCCCAGCATGCATCATGCTGGCGATGATGACGGTCGGGAGGATCGAACCCCACCCCGACTCCACGATCACCACCCCCAGCATCTCCCCCTTCTGCTTCTCTATGTAAACCTGGCGGGAGCAGAGTTTCGACGTTCACGTACTTGGATTGGATTTGTGCTTCAACATTCAACATTCAAGATTTGCCCCAGAGGGGCAATTGGTTCTGCCGCAATAAAAAAGACAACCACACAGGGTGAGACCCACGCATGCATAACCACTCATAATAAAAGTACATATGAATTAGTGGTGGGCCGTTATCGGCGTTAACGCGCTGCGATAACGCGAGACTCTTATCGCGCAATAAAAAAATGATCGCCGTTAATCTATTATCAAAGTTGGGTTGGGAGCTGGGTCATACCGGATTTCCACCAAGGAAGGTAAGCGCCGCGGAACGGCTGCGCTGCGGAACGGCTGCGTCCTCTGCCCGGCGACCCCCCCCCCCCCCCCAACACGTTCTCATCCCAACTCGTAATATACCGACGATTTGTCACGCCCCTAGACGTCTGATACTGACGCAAAAGGTACCCTCCTGCGTCTGTGTGAAACGATCTGGGTTCTCATAAACCCGTTCGCGGTGGTAAGAGACGAGCAGAGTCTACAGAATCTAAAAAATATATATTTAAAAAAAGATGATAAACGTCCGTATTCGCGGGTGTCATTACTGACCCCCCCCCCGTCAACAATCGCGCACCTCTCCCCCTCCGGTCAACAATCGCGCACCTCTCCCCCTCCGGTCAACAATCGCGCACCTCTCCCCCTCCGGTCAACAATCGCGCACCTCTCCCCCTCCGGTCAACAATCGCGCACCTCTCCCCCTCCGGTCAACAATCGCGCACCTCTCCCCCTCCGGTCAACAATCGCGCACCTCTCCCCCTCCGGTCAACAATCGCGCCCCCCCCCCGTCAACAATTGCGCAGACTTATTTTCAGTCATTATTTAGGTAGCACACACATATTATGAATGCCTTCGACAGAATTCAAATGAGCCATTTTAATCTAGATTAATCTAGATTAATTCCAAGATTACAGTTAGATTAATCTAGATTAAAGAAATTAATCTATGCCCAACACTAATATGAATACATGGAGTAAAGGGGAACACATGAAGTACAAAAGTTACAATATTATATCAAAAAGTATACAAATATAAAAAAGGGAGAAGCAGGCATTGTTGGAGAAGTACTGATGCTCCCTGTACTTTACAGCGTTGAGCAATGAAATGGCAGAGAGTATGAAAGATAATTTATTTCTGTTTGTTTTGACTGGTGTGAGAGGAACTTAAATTGTTAATTCAGGGGGTGAGTACTGTCAGATATAATGGAGTCTGCCTTCTTTACCAACTGTTTGTTACAGTTCAAATAGACATTGGCTTTGGGTCTATGGGCTGGTTGAGTATATACATTTTTTATATGAATGAATATATTTGTATGATTATTTAGTTATTTTTATAATATTCCTGGCCACTCTGTTAATGATAAGAGGTTTCTATGACCAAAAATGTATTGAATTGTATTTCATACTCAATATGCCTTATTCATTCATTTTATATTATACTATTCCAAATACTCCTGGTCACTTATTAATGAGAGATAACTTTAGCAAAACATGATTAGGGGTGTGATTTTGATGGCTCCGAGAAATGCGGCCGAGAAATGCGGCCTTCTTTAAATACGAAATTATATTGTCAAAGTTAAATGACATTAGCCATATAAACTACGTTAACTCACTGTTGTTACGATAAGATAAGACGTTATTTCTAGCTGTGTCGTAATTGTCAACTGCAGCTGTCAACGTTGCTAGGCGACAGAAGCAGTGCTTTGTGACGCAAGGGTGAGGGCGGGAACAGCTGCTGACGCAAATAGGAAATCCTCCGTAGACCAGACCGTCTCATTTAACAACGCTCGGTTCGGCCTTCGCGGTCTTGGAGACCGCGTCCTACGAAGGATGCAGCTCCTGAATTGAGACACAGCTATATTCTATTCACAGGCTCAGTCTCGACTGTTAGTTAGTTAGTCTACCACCCCCTGCTGGTCGACTCACATCTTTGCAGTTCTCCGACTTGGAGAAGTGAATGAGGTCGTCGTTGTACATGTCCTGAGTGTTGAGCAAGTCGCTGTACTCCCTCTGGCTCAGGTCCTCGGGGTCTATGCCATTGGCCCGCAGGAACTCCTGGTAGGCAACGCTAAAGGACTGGCCGATAGACTGGGCTATGAGCTGGGCCTGGTGGAGAGACATAGGAGACAGTGATAGAGAGAGAGAGAAAGAGGGAGAGACATAGGAGACCGACAGAGACAGAGTGAAAGAAAGAGACAGAGATAGAGATTGTGTTCGTGTGTGTGAGAGAAAAAGAGAGAGAGAGCGAGTGAGAGGGAGAGAGCACAAAAATGTTAATTTAAAAAAGGGATAACTTAAAAAAGGCGTTTCTTTTTAAGAACAAATGTTTTTGAGCAGAGACGTTTGAGCACAGTGAAGTGAAGACACTAAGAACATGCACATCAACACATGCATGACCCCATATAAAGACGTGTGAAAATCAATTTGTATTCAGTGCTCAAGAGTTGAACATCTAGATACGTCTGGCATCCTAGAGATCAAACTGTGTTGCATTAGAGCTTTGAGCGTTTGAAGATTTTGACAACTTTCTACTGGTTTATTTTCTACTGTCCACAATTTTGATTATCTCTTTGGTTAAAAGCCGTCACAAACCCGAGATACTTTTAAAGTGATGGAAAACAGGATCTAAAAACCTAAAATAACCATAACATATCACCGAGGGATGTATCCACTAACCCTACCAAATAGAAGAAAGAATAGAAGAACATGTCAAAAAGTATATTAATATACATCTCAAAGTCAGCTAATAAACTGTCAGTCTTGGAAAAACTGAGTTCTGTGTAGTTTGAACTTCCTCAAAGTCCGAAATGCTGTATTTTTTTATTCAGCACCGTCAACGTAATGTGAGTGTACGGTAATTGGTCACCCGCTTAGCTACGTAGCAAGGAGGGAAAATAGACTCCACTCATTCAATCGTAAATTATGGATTTCTGTTCTCCATCACTTTGAGAAACTTGTTATAAAGCAACAACAACAACAACAGAACGTACGTCCTCGGACTCAAACACATGGCAGATCATCCGGTAGAGGCGGCGGTCGTCATTAGACAGGGTCTCCTGCTCGCTGCTCTGTTCCAGGGGCTCCTGCGTGGCGCTGCGGGAGCGCACCATCTTGCCCCGCGCCATCAGGACCACCATGTTGCCGATGTCGGCGATGTAGGAGATGGTCCGCAGGGGAAGGTCCATCATGGCCTCCTGGGGGCAGGGGGGGGGGCACACTTCTTAAAGACGACATGGAGGGAAAAATGTTTCAACCTTTCACTTTTTCACAGTCTTAGTAAGTAATTAAGTAAATAAGTTGTAAACTTTATTTGTATAGCACTTTTGAATACAGCTGTTACAAAGTGCTTCACTGTTGCCAATAAAATGCATAATGACACCGAGCATGCTAACAGCGAGACAAATACTATCTATTTACTCAACAATAGAAGCATTATAACAAACATAACCAGATTAAAAGACAACTAAAACCAATTTATAAAATAAAATGTATAAAACAAAAACCGACACTTAACAATATAAGTGATATAACAAACAAGAGAAAATTAAGAGAAAAATAAAACTGATGGGAATTCAGCCAATTCCCACAGTCATATTGTCCACAGACTCAACCAGGTGGGTTTTGTAAACACACCTGTCCTCTGCTAATTGAACCTGAATTCAGGGGCGTGTACAGGGGAGTCGGCAGCACAGCAGCCCCGCAATTACATAAAACCTGGAAGCATTTTTTAAATGCGTGGTTGTCCTTTAAAAAATCGTATTGAACGTTACTTTCACTACAACCAATAAAGATTACTGATGATCTTAATATATATGCGTTGGCAGGCTTAATATCGATATATCATAACATGTTGGACTCTGCAACATGCCACATTGCCTGCAATATGCTAAAACACAGCTGGCTATTGCATGTTTTTTCACCTATGCATGGGCCAATCAAATACAACAAATCCATGGCTCCTACATTTTGTCCCATGCTAACATCCTGTTTTACTCCTGCAGTTTTTATTCTTTACCTCTTTTTTCATTCATATTACTGTAAGTAAGTACATCTACTCTTATCTTCCTTATATTACAGAATGTTAAAGGTGCTGTAGGTAAGAGCTATAATTTTGTGTAATTGGTTAGAAATGGCCTAGCCATCCATCAGCTATCAGTGAGAATATCTGTTTCAATCAGTACCAATCAGGGCATATCTTCCCTGATTGACTTGGGGAATCCATAGCCTGCCAATCACATGTGTGTGAATGCAACACTTCTAGAAATGTAGGGAGGGAAGGAGCAGAGAGGGAAGGGTTGTTTGCGTTGTAGCGTTGTCTCTTTGCAACTCTCAAATCTTACCTACAGCACATTTAAAGGTACACTGTGTAACATTTAGTGGCATCTAGCGGTGAGGTTACAGATTACAACAAACTGAATTCCCCCAACTCTCCCTTTCTAACGATGTAGGAGAAAATACGGTGGCCTGTAAGGTGCCAGTAGGTACTAGGGGTGCAATAAATACCAGAAAACTGTAATTTAATACACGGTCCAAATCTCAACGAGTACTCGTTTTGTTTTTTTGTTTAAGTCCAAGATAGTTTCACCAATGTACACATATGGAAAGTCACCTGTATACAGTATGTGTTACATTCACACTGGAGCTCCACTGGCCACAGTTTTTTACCTGCTTTTTACTGTTGTATTGCCAGCAGGTTACACTTATAAACAGCCATTTTAATGTTATATCTATTCTGAACGTGAGACGTATCGGTTTAATGACGCAATCACTCATAGCTGTGATCACGTCTTTAGTTCCCCGCATCAGATCACTGTAATTCAGAGCGTGAATATCTGTTGAATATCTTTCTAACTAAAATAAACATTTTCAGATGCCATAAACTGCTCTAGAGATGTGTCATTATTAATCCACCACCCCAGTACTGCTATACTGCTATAAATGTCACATTCAGTTTAGAAGGTGGATCCACTACAATGTACTGTTGTAGAGCTAGCGGGTTACACTTCTAAACAGCCATTTTAATGTTACATCCATTCAAAACCTTTTGTAACGTGAGACATATCCGGTTTAATTGCACTTTAGTTAGGCTATTGTTTACAGCAGTACTTTGCCTATTGTGTAGAAATATTGACCAAGCGATGGCTCTATAGAGAGGAGTGCTGCCGGCCGACCGTCTCCTGGGCAGGTAGACACCGCTAGACACACAGGACTCATGCCGGTGATCACGTCTTTAGTTCACCATGTCACATCGCTAATTCAGAGCGTGAATATCTGTTGAATATGCAATATCTTTAACTTACTAACTAAAACAAACACTTTCAAACTAGATAAACTGCTATTGAGATTATTTTAATACACCACCACAGTAGCGCTATGCTGCTTCAGTTTTGATGTCAGGACGTCCCTGGTGGACATTATTGTAAAACGTATTGAATGCGGTATAACTCTGCCCTCCCAGAGCATCTACTAAACGTTGGTGAACAAACCTATTTTAGTCTCAACAACAATATGCAATGGCGAAGGCTTTATTTCTCTACAGCCGTTTGTCCATTCTGGGCTACTGTAGAAACATGGCGGTACAACATGGCGGCCTCTGTGGAAGGCGACCCGTTCCCCATGTAGATATAAACTGTTCATTCGAAGCGAACGAAAACACAACGGTTATTTTTTTCAGGTCATTATACACTAATGAAAACATACTTATGAATGTTATATTCAATTTCCGCCAAGTCTATTCCAATAGATGCCTATTCATTATTTTTACTGTAAGACACACTCTGAAATAAAGACACGATGCTTGTCTATATTTATACTAGATTCTGATGCATTGTGCATTCAGTTGTGTTGGAAGGTTTATCCTGTTCCTGTTCCAGGGCCTGCTGTAAAGGGTAATGTCTTCTTTGGCTTGCTATTGGTTACTTCAGGTTGCTATTGGTGACTTCAGGTTGCTATTGGTTACTACAGGTTGCTATTGGTTACTTCAGGTTGCTATTGATTGCCTTAGGTTGCTATTGGTTACTTCGGGTTGCAAAGGTTACCTGAGTGTCTGCGTTGAGGACTTTGATCCTCTGTGTGGACATGAAGAGGTCAACCTCGGCAGTAGAAGGCGCCTCTGCTTCTGCACTCTGTGGGGTCACAGGACAAAACAATTAACAAGGAAGTGAAGCATTATAAACAATACATAGAAAAGTAAAGACATGGGGGGTAAGTCAATTCACAAAAACCTTGAAATTACTTTCTTATTTGAGTGTAATTTTGAACGCTCCTCATCTTTTGGTATCAATGTGTGTCAGTCAGTATGGAGTTTGTTGAAAAAATAACAGTGAATAGCCATTGAAGTATTCTTATCACAAGACCAATGTCTATTGGTCAATATTGCTATTGTTTACATTTGTGGCAGGCGCACATGCTAAACGCTGTTCGGCAAAATCAATACAAGGAAGTCATTTTGACAAATTCTATCGTAACAGATGTTTTTATGAAGCCATGAGAGACGGTTACAATGGTTTCATCACCCAGACCGGTACTGTCCTTTAAAAGGCACTAGTGCTTCCAGTTGAGAGGACTGTTGTTTAAGTTCCTGGAGACAATGGCTGGACAGGAGATGCCGATCAGGCATCAACAGCTGATCAATCAATCAATCACTCTGAACTCAAATTATGGATGTCATTATTAAATTAATAAATTGAAAGACATTTTTTGCATATAAGCTACATGAGTAAATTAGCAATATGATTGCTATTATAGTATTATACATTAGTTAAGCTATGTCCACATTGTTCTTCTTCACCTATACCCTCGTACAGTTAATGCTCCCCTTCCGTGTATGGTTATACATTCTGCATGCTCATAACATTACATCCAATTCCATGAAGCTACCTTTCTTTTTCTTTTCTTTTTATTCTACAATTTTAAATCACTTGGTCTTTCATCCAAAACTGCTTACTAAACCCTCTGAAACAGCCATCTGACCTCTTGACCTCTCATCTGTAGTGATCCATTCCAAGCTCGAAGTACACCAAATGACAATCAGGCATTGCTCCATTATATATGATCCAGACAAAGGAACCACTGACGTATGGAATAGCCGGTACGCTGCATGAATTATGAATGTGAGATGCAGACATGAATTCTAATCAAATCATTCAAATCAAAGATGTTTAAAAACAAGAGGCAAAGGCTTTCGTCTGAGCCATTAAACACCTTCTCTCTCTCTTTTTTTTAAAGACTTTTAAGTCAGCTGTGAAACAAACGTTTTGAGGGGACTAATGTCACGCAAAATTAAATAAGCACTTTGAAAATATAGTCCTTTAAAAGGACGTTTTTAAAAACAAAATGCATTAGCGGTTCATGTGACGCTACATAAAATTATATCTCAGCTATGCAGTAGACTATGATCCAACTGTTGTAACCAATGTATGGAAGGGACCATGAGTAGGCTAGACTAAACACCAAACACTTTCACTTTAAGCCCCACACACCAGAGATGTTCACAAGTCTTTTTTTGCAAGTCCAAGTCAAGTCTGAAGTCTTTGGTCACGAGTCCAAGTCAAGTCTCAAGTCTTTGTGGGGTGAGACTTGGTCAAGTCTCAAGTCTTTGGTCACGAGTCCAAGTCAAGTCTCAAGTCTCTAAAAAATAAAAATCATATGTCTCTTCTGGTTGTAATGAGCCTTCTGTCATCTGCTGCTATCCGGTCTAATACTGCACAGCTATATCTAAGAAATTCAAAGCATTTACTGTATTAGTACCACTCCTTTATCTATTAGCATACAGTATCAGTACTGATTAGTTATTTGTTATATGATCACTTTAAACAGGCTATTGCAATGCAATATGAAGAAAACACACAATGAATGCTTTCATTTAAAGGAAACTGTATTCTTTGAACATGTACATACAGTATATCTTGCCCCTTATTGTGCAGGCTCAGTGGGACCATAATAACAACAAATATAAAAAAGTGTTACACATAATAAAAAGTAAATAAAGTGCATAAAAGTAAAACTCAAAATGTGTGGAAACAATCAATCGCCGGTCGCCATGGTCGTCTTCCGAGGTACTAGTGCGTGAGGCCACGAGGCGCGCGCCCAATGCGTAATATGGTTACCATGGTTACCATGAAAAAAAGGAGGGAATCACATTAAGCTCGTCAGACGTTTCAGAGTTTCCTCAATATCAGTGCTTGAAGTGGAAAAAAATAAGTGCCGGTACTCCCTTATTCACATATAAGGATGTATGCGGGGGGGGGGGGGGGGGGGTGCGCGATTGTCGACGGGGGGGGGTGGGGGGGGGGGGGGGGGGGGGTGGTGGTTTAATAACCCACCGCGGACCTACGACCGACGGGGGGGGGGGGGTGGCATGCGATCGTAACCCACCCCGGACCTACGACCGATGAGGGGGTGGGGGGGGCAGCCTGTGACAAGTGCCGGTACGCAAGAAAAAGTGCCGGTACGCTAAAGGGTGAAATGTAGAAGTGCCGGTACTATGTACCGGTGCGTACCGGCCCACTTCAAGCACTGCTCAATATCAATACGCCAAAAAAGAAAACATAATGATTGTTCACGAGTCCCAAAACACGAGTCGAAGTCGAGTCTGAAGTCTTTTGAACACAAGTCCAAGTCAAGTCTGAAGTCTCTGTGTGTGCGACTTAAGTGTGACTCGAGTCCGAGTCGCAAACTCGAGTCCCCATCTCTGCCACACACACATGTTGTACATACACCACCCCTGTTCTGCAGAATGTCGTGATACAGTAATATGAAGCACAAGCGCTAAATGACAGGAGAGATAGAGAGAAAAGGATCTTACCTTCTTCCTGTTCTTTGCCTGCTTTTGAGCAGCCTGCAGTAATCAGAAAGCACAGACTCAGAAAAAAAAGAGAACAGAAATACAAAGAAAGAAAGCCGGTAAAGTAAAGGACTAATAAGAGAGAGAGAGAGAGAGAGAGAGAGAGAGAGAGAGAGAGACACACACACACACACACACACACAGACAGAAAGTGAAAAATAAAAGCAGAGTGAAAAAGCAACAGAAAAGAGAGATGCACAATCAATGCAACACTTAAAGAACAGGAAGAAGATTGGGAGGGTGTAAGATTTATAGCTTATTCACTGCTGACACTAACCATCCCCCATGTCATGAACCAGAGACCAGGGCGGTGGGTGCGGCATGTGTGTGTGTGTTTGTCCGTCTATCACGTCTGACGCAAGCGGCAGGTCAGCGGCCCCTGCAGACACCACACCAAACATGGAAACGCTCTACCCTCCCTCTCAGAAACTTTCCTCCTTCATCAGAGGCCTTCCTCCTGATCAGCATGACAGGGCGGACCTGCGGCCTGACTGAATGACAGGTGTCATGTCAGTCTCAGGCCCAGCCCTGCTGTGACGGCCAACATCAAGATAGAACAGTCCAGAGCTGCTATGGTGCATATATATATATATATATATATATATATATATATATATATATCCAGACACTTGGGCCTGAGGCAGGGCTGCAACATCATAACATCAGAGACACCAGTGTATTACCGCTGCCCTGCTCATCATGTTCAATCTATACTGTTCTCTTCTGCGCGGTTGCCATAGCAGTCTATATGCGCATCACTGGGACTTACATAGTGGTCCCTATAGGCATCCATTTTTTGATTGGGCGGAGAGTCGGGTTTCCATGACAATGTAGGAGGCATGATGCAAATGAGCTCAACCTGCAATTCCAGCAATTTAGCCACACTACATACATACATACATACATACATACATACATACATACATATATACATATATACATATATACATATATACATACATATATACATATATACATACATACATACATACATATATACATACATACATACACACATACACACATACATACATACATGCTTGACCTTTTACATTTTACATATGTACTCATGTTGACACCGACATCAAGGAATGTCCATTTCACACAAAATCTGTGGGTTTTGTGTGAAATGGACATTCCTTGATGCCCTCCTCATAGTCTGATAGTACAGCCACTATATGTAGCTCTATTTTCATCAGTCTTTCAGCTGAAACTGCTCCTATTCTGCTGGACACAGAATTTCATGTTCAGTATTTCATGCCGTCGTCCCCTCCTCTTCCCAGACAAACTCTGTGACATGCGGGTCTGATGTGCGCACACGCACACGCCATGAGTAAGACACCTCACCTAGTGCTGAATGACGTCACTGTGACATTTCAAATAAAATAATAAATAAAATGTATGGTTTTATTTTTTTGTCAATTTAACCTGGGCTTGGAATGTTCCATTGTGCGTTTCTCCTTTTATTGGGAGGATCACAGGAATTACATTAGAACTAGTGATGAAACGATTAGTCGACTTATCAACTAGTCGTCCAAAGTCTATTGATTATAATATTGCTGGCCTGCATCTCTGTGGTGTGGGTTTCTCTCTTTTTAAACCCTCTACACACACGGGAGTAGAGGTTTCTTTAAGTAGGCAGACCGTATGTATAATCAACAGAAACATTTCCTGAGGGTTCCTATTGTCTGACATGTTGAATCAGCAGCTACCGATTACACAATATTAATAATGAATAATTATATTTAGCTTAGGGTGGTGAAACGCATGGCAACTCATCACAAATAGATACAGCCATCTTTCAAATGAGTCATGTGTCCTTAGTGTGTATTCCATCTCTCTGAGCTCTGAAAGTGAGAGGAATGTGATATGATTGAAGTGTTTTGTCCCTTCTTATCCTTGCGAGATCAAGAAGAGTTGAGGGTGAAATTCATGTGCAATGATATGAGTGGTGACAAAGGCTACAAATGTAAAACCGACAAAGCATATTTGATATTTTATAAAAGCTTTCTGAACAGGTGTTATCCAGTGCCTACCTACATTGAAGGCCCATTTTTCCCAACTCACAAAGCACATTGCATTCATATTCATCAAATATTAAAACCGCAAAACGTTACAACACTGCAACCAAGCAAAAGACCACTATCCTGGATCGGTCTGATTGTGCGAGGCACCCCTTTTAATGAGGTTCCTCAGGGGTCAATAATAGTGTCCTCAGCCTTCTCTGGTAGCTTGGTCAGCCATCACACACACACTTCACATACGTACAGTAGTTCTTCAGACACAAGCAGTGAGGAACCACCTAGACCTCGCTTCATGTCATCGGTCTAATAAGATTGGTGAAATGGTCCTAAGGTCCATGGCACTACATTTCATAGAATGCTACTGTATGTATGTGAAAAAAAACACAAGCTCATTGTGATCATTATTTAAAATGAATGGGATTCCACCAACACTTGATTGTACCAGTGGATATTATGTTCAATGTAAGGAGAGCCATAATGACTTTTAGACGTGATTAGAATTTGTATGCATGCATACATGAATGGGAATCCATTCCATATCTATGGATAAGATACGAGTCTTTTTCGATCCCTGTGGGAAAAACCTGTCCTCTGCTTTTAGCCCCATGTCTAGAAGCAGAGAGATATATCCACATGTACACAACCAACTCCATGGTATAATGCTGCTGCCTTGCTCAAGAGCACTTGCACTAGTTATGGGCCAATACATGCACATATTTTAGTGATGAGTGGGTCATTACGGCACTAGAGTGGACGCGTTTTTAATTTTTAACCATAATCGCTATCTTACTTGTAAGCTATGACCTATAGTTTTACAGACTTAATAACTATATACAATTTATTATCTATATATCCAGGAATCTCATCACTTGAGACTTAGTGCTGTCGTAGACAATGACATCCTTTTGGAAGTACCTACTGGCACCTTAAAGGCCAAGAAATGTTCAAGAAATCTCTGTTATAGAAAAGTCTACATACCTTCTGGGTCAAAGAAAACATATTTCAAAATAAATTGGGAAAAAAATTGCATATTCATAAGCAGCAAAACCGACTAAATGAATACCAAAAAAAAAAATAAGATAACGTATATGATGTACGAACGTATGAATAATTTCCAACAAATATTCACTTTATATTATTTAAAAAGAAAAAGTAGAATTTTAGATGATGATTTTGTTGTTTTTTTCAGTTGTATATGTCAGTGAAAACCAAATAAAAAGCGTGAAAATGTATCAAAGACAAGAGAAGGAAGTGATGTCATAGCGTTAGAGTTGGAGCTCACCCGGACTCTGTGCATGGCCTCCTGGGCCTGCTGCATGCGTGCGCTCTTGCTGGGCGTGCGCTCAGACAAAAGGTGGGTGGAGCCTAAGTAGCTGGCAGCGAAGATGATGCCGTCAATCAGGTCCTCCGGGTCACATGGTCCTGGAACTGGACAAAAGGGCGGGAAAAACACACACATGCACAGGTCAGGTAGGGACGTAAGTGTATCCAGTGTATCCAAAACAGACATACACACACACGCACACACACACAACCAAATGTGTGTGTACACACACACACACACATAATGTAGGACTATGCATCATAAAATAAATGTGAGTACATTTTATAGTGCACACATTTGTGCAACATACACACACACACACACACACATCACATCACATTGTAAGAGAGCAGCAAAATGCACTTTGCCCATCATGCATTTCTTCATTAAAAAAAAACTCACCTTCCACAAATGTGGGAAAAGAATGCAGAGATCTGCGTATCTAGAAACAAAACAAATGGAAAATCACAAGTGACTCACCAGTAATCACTAGAGAAACTGAAACGTAGGGGGATAAAACGAAAATGTAAAAAAAAATATTTTACCACAATAAGATGACGATAACAATAACACAAAATCTTATCTTGTAAGCATAACATCCATCTCTGAAATGTTAAATTGGTTACGATACATTTATTTAAATGCCTTAGCAAAAAACTAAAGAAAATCATCTAACGATAAGGACCGTTCCATCTCATAGCACATTTAGACACCAGGAAATCAAAATCGACTTTTTACCTTGTTAGCCAATTTCCGATGCCAAGTACAGTGTGCCAAAACAGAAAACAAAACGTACTTTACATTCAATCTCATGAACGTAACTCAAACATTCCCCTCATTTAAAGCCTGCCGCAAGTCACTTTCACATGGCCAGATCAAATCCTGATGAATTTGTTTTATACTGCGCTAATCCCTTGGAAATAAACATGAAGTAAGATGCATTCTGAATGCCATTTCACATTTTCTTTAAGAGCATTGAATACTAGGGGTGACCCCGAATAGTCGACTATTCGACGATTCGATCGAAGGAGCCTGATTCAACTGCCAATCTCATAGTCGAATCGTCGGCAAAACACAGGATCATTCCATTTGGGCTATAGGCGGTGCTGAATGTCTGATTTTACATATAGTCTCTTTCTCCCAATAAATCATGATATATAGCCTATTTTTGTATAAATATCAAGTGTAAAACACACTGCTGCCGCAGCGCCGCGGCGCGTCTATGCCACAAGTGCCGCCCCTAGCACACATAGGAAGCGTCACGCTGCAGCGCGTCAACAGGAATATAGTCGTCTCTGGAGCAGAAGAAAAACAAAAGAAAAGAAAGCCTTTTCGGTGGCACTTGACGCGCGGCGACGCTGTGAAATAGGACAGTGGTGTGAAGTGTAGCGGGGCGGCATGCCGGCGCCGGTGTGGGGGTGCACATAGAAAATAATAGGGGCGGCTGTTTTGACGTGCGCCGTTCAGCGGACTTGAAGTCCAAAACACACCGCCGCCGAAACGGCCTCGAAATTGTAATCGAAATTGTTTAATTGAGTGTTTCAGCTGTTTAGTCTGGTGTGGAAAAAATGGAAGCCAATGTCGCAAATGAGAATATGGATCAATGAGCAAAAAAAAACATGATTCGACGATCAGTCGACTAAAGGCAAGACTTGATGAATCAGATTGTAAATTCTTAGTCGGGGACACCCCTACTGAATACAGCTTAAACACAACTTAACTTGCAAATATAACTTCATACAACTACTATATAGAGCTTGTACATCAGAATGCATCATGGGATTTTTTGTTGACGATATTCCGCCATATTGAGAGGACTCAAGAGAGTTGTAGTACTGTAAAATCCTAAATAAACGTAAATATACTGTAACCTAGGCAAATTACCAATTTTTGCAACCGCCATGTCTCACATAAGAAGCGCTGTGTCAGTTTCAAACACAACAATATCTCCCCATAATGACAACTCGTATTAATTACTAAGCAAGTAATAACTAATAACTAACTACTAACTCTAATGGTCCCATGCTTCCAAATTGGAGGCGGTCATTGGGATGTGACATCGCAATGTACAAACTCTATAGGAAAAGAGACACACAGACACACAAAGCTACAGATCCTACTCACCTCCTGGACCGACGGCTGCTGTGCCAGTGTTGGCGACTGGGGCTGGCCAGCTGGCGGCTGATTGGCTAGAGCCTGCCTCTGCTGCTGCTGCTGCTGCTGATTGGGCAGAGTGGGTGTTGGGTAGGGTTGCGGTTGGACATATGGCTGTGTCTGCCTGGCCCCCTCACGGTCCCTCTGCTGGGGTGGGTGGGCCGCGTGGTGCAGGCTCTGAGGGTGGTGTGGGTGGTAGTGTTGCTGGTGCACCCTGGAAGACTCCGCCCCCACCGGGCTGCCGGGGTCCCGCACCAGGGCCGACCCATAGTGGTCAGGAGACTCTGACATCGACTGGAAGAGAGAGACAGAGAGAGAGAGAGGGAGAGAGAGAGAAATATTTGTTATGATATATTTGTATCAGGTCGTACTTACATATTTTATCATTTCAACATGCCAATGAAGCACCTTGAAATTTAAACTGAGAGAGAGAGAGAGAGAGAGAGAGAGAGATGAAAGAGAAGAAAGAGCAGCAAAGGAAGAATTGCAGCACTAGAGGAGGCGGTCATAATAACAAAAGCAATAATAATAAAGATGAATAGCACAAACATCCATCCAGTGAACAATACACCGCAACACAGCAGGAACACAACTTCAAAGCGTCCGCCATCGTCCCGGCAACAGCAGGAGAGGCACGCTGGTCGTAAATCTGCGTAAATGTTTCTGCCCAGCGGTTTAGCACATCCTCAGCGCAACAACGCTGACACTACTGCCGAGACAATCCTCCCCATCAGCACTTGACACACAGAGACACAACAAAGTATCGCCACCCTACTACACATTCTAAATAGATAATGGGCCGGGTACTCACTCCACCGTGACTACCGACCGTCGGCTGGTATCCGTCCTCCGTGGGGCTGACGTCCTGCCTCATGACCCAGATAGGCTCTATGGGTTGGTCGGGTGTGTAGGGGGATCGGACCGTTTTCGTCTTCACTTCCTCTATGGCCTCTTTGATGTCTTTGATCGCCAAACTAATGGCGTCCCCTGAACCTTTCCCAGCGTCCTCTCCCGGGACTCCCACCCTGGCCTGTTCATCCGACCTGGCCTCGCCTAGACGGCTCTGCCCCGTTGTGGCGCCCTTTTCCTGGGCTTCTCCCTGTGCTTGTCTGGGCTCCGCCGCAAGGCTTTTCGAGCTAATGCTTCCGTCGGTGCTGTCGCCCTCGCCGTCAGACTGGCCGTCATAGTGGTGCAGTCTGGAGCCCACAGAGCGACTTTGGCAGGTCTGGGTCTGGAAGGAACTGAGGTCTCTGGAAAGTCTGGGTGCAGGACTGCCTTGCCCAGTGGGGGAGGAGGTTGGAGCTCCTTCTTGTACATGTTCCTGGCTTCGATGTTTAGAGGAAGGTTCTTGGTAGGATTCCTCTTCATCCTCCCATGACTCACATCTCCTACTAGATCTCCTGTGAGGTTCCCTGCCCGGCTCTGGGTATGGGGTCATGAGGGGCTCAGGGAAGGAGTCTGGATAGGACTTGGTGTAGGGCTCTGAGTAGGTCTCGCTGAGGGGCTGAGGACAGGACTTTGAGTGGGACTCTGAATAAAAGTCTGCATAGGTTTTGGGGTAGGTGTACGACACGGAGTGAGCGACCGAACAGTCATCGTCGTTCTCGGGCAGTGCATCGTTGTGGAGGGTGTCGGGGCTTAGGCCGGTATCCTCGTGATATTGATCCAAGTGTGGGAAGGAGGATATCTCTGGGGAGGAAGGAGGCGTGGGTGAATGTAGCGGAGGCGGGCTGTGGAGATGACCCTCCATACTGAGGGAAGCAGCACTCTCCGTGTCGGAACAAAGATCATTGGTTTCAGACTCCTGGGCGAAGTTCTCCTCTACACAACCACGTTGGACTTCCTCCCGTTCCTCTTCTTCCTCTCCTTCTAATACTCTTTCTCCACACTGATCCTCCCTCCAGTCTTCGAACGCTTGGGTGTTGTCGTGGACGTAACTGGAGGGCCCTGCCACTGAGCAGCCGTCTCTGTCGATCACCTCTTGTCTGTCTTTTCCCTCCTCCTCCTCATCTTCTTCTTCTTCCTGCTTTCCTAGCTGTTCTTCGTCAGCACCGTGGCTGATGTTTTCGTCCATCAAGGGAGAATCGGTGCATTGGTGGGCGACGGCGTGATCCCGGGTGGGGAGGTCAGATTCAACCTGTGCTGGAAGGACCCCAGCGACGCCCATCTGATCCGGACACTCCCCTCCTTGTGACCGGTCCGTGCCGGCGTGTTGTTGTGACGAACGCTGAGCCGGACCTGACGGGCTTTCGCGCTGGTCTGAGTGTGGAGCGGGGTGTTGCTGCAGTGGCGTCGGAGTGCTGCTAACCTCGCTGCTGGGCTGCCTCTGTCTGTGAGCTCTCAGTCGGGGGTTCGGGTCGCCCATACGCCGGTAGCGGGCGACGCCGGGGCGGGGGTGTGGTGCGGGCTGGGGTTCCACGTCCGGGACCGTCGGGCCCGAGACCTGTCCCTGGCCGTGGCTCTGGCCTTGGGCCTGTCCCGGCCCCGGCGGAGGCCGCCGGCGCTGCCGCGGAGGTCCACGAGCTGACGCCGCCGGATGGTGTTGGTGAGGAGGGTGGTGGTGGTGGTGAATTGGTTCTCCGTCCTCATTCAGCATCTGACAAGGCCTCCAGGACCTGCGAGTGGCGGACTCCGCTGACGAGCCGTTGGCTTGTCTGTTCCGCGGAGGCCCTGGGTCAGCATTGAGCTCCTCCTCTGCGTCTCCAAAGCCCTCGGTGGCCTGGTGCTTATGGCTCATGACTGGAGTGTGATCAGTGTGTCTGGCTCTCAAAACATGTTCCTCCTCCTTTCTTCAAGAGAACGCCACTCAGACAGCTGCCTAAAAAAGGGGCCAACAAACAGAGAGACAATGGGATTTGTCGCACGGCATACAACACCATGCCTTATAATCAGAAATGGCTCTGACAGATGGTACTTTTTAAAAAAAATATTATTGGTAATAGAGGATAGCCTGTTACAACACCAAGAGTGTTACCAAAGTTGTGATTTGATTTTGTGCTACTGGAAATAAGTCTGAATGTTGATAATTTTCTGTCAAGTCACTGAATGTTTCAAATTACTGTGTGGCTGAGTGTGTGTGTGTGTGTGTGTGTGTGTGTGTGTGTGTGTGTGTGTGTGTGTGTGTGTGTGTGTGTGTGTGTGTGTGTGTGTGTGTGTGTGAGTAAATAACAACAAGCTGGTCTAAATCCACTGGATTGCCTCTGTGTGATTTAATCTGAACCACTTTCAACCCTTCGCCACCACTCCCTCCAGAGGCGGGCAGATGGTCGGGAATGTGAGGAGAGAGTAAACAGAATTAGGGGAAGAAAAAGAGGAGAAGAAGAACATCCAGGATGAGAGACGGAAAGTTGGCTTAACAGACAAATTAGATCAAGAGCCGGCTAAAACAGATGGACTCATTATTGATCAAAATATGAAGGGGCTTTTAAAGCGATAAGAACAGTGGTTCTTATGACACTGGACATTACAGGTATGTAATATGTATTTTTAGGGGTACTACTATACACCACAAAGTCATCTTTTGGTTCATGTATGTAGTGGGGAGATAGAGTCCACATCGGAGAGAAATGTCTTGCCTTAGTGTTAGGAGGTTTGGTGTGTTTGTGCAAGAGTGAATGAAATTGAATGAAATTGATTTTTCCTCTCGCTCCATGTATTTTTAATGATCTAAAATGATCTAAATAACACTCACTGTGTCAATTGGGATTATTTTTTAAGAAAAGAGAGACATATATATATATATATATATATATATATATACACAGTATTGTATCGATGTGAATGTCATTGCAGCAGGAGGTATGACTACACATGTTATCCTATATGCTTGCAACATTACATTTTTTGAAATGATGTAGTCTGTGCCCTCCATCACTTAACACTGAAAACACATACAGCGCCATGTTTTTTACATTTCACTTAACATAAGACGTTGTGGGCCTTCGAATGATGCCTTCTGAATCTGAATCCGGAAAAAAAACGTCAGCATAGCATTACAGTATACTTTCTGAAAAAATATCATTTCAGATCAGCGTATGAAAACACACAATTTCATTCAGACGTTCAGAACTGCAGGGGCCAAATGTAAAACCCAAAGCAGAATACAACAGAGGGTGCCCAGGCGAACCTACGCCCTCCTTGGCCGGCCGTATGCTACACACACTGTACGCGTGTATGCTGCACACACACACACACACACACACACAAACACACACACACACACACACACACACACACACATACACTAGACCAGTGGTTCCCAACCTTGGGGTCCCCCGATTTACATATGGGGTCATAGCAGATTGCTGATATAAGCTATAGACAGGCATTTTTTAAAGGTCTCATAGACGTCCTGTATATACAAACTGACTGCTTAATGATTCATAGCCACGAGGAAACTACTACTAATCACTTAGTGTGTAGCAGAGCGATGCGATTACGTTCACCCGTGACATTGATATTACCGGCAGTGGTTGATTGCGTAAAAACAATTTGCGTGAAAGCAGATGCACAAAAGTTAAAGTTGGCATCGCAAACATCCTCCGCTATAAACGGGGCCACGGGACAAAACAAGGTGAGTGGACCACCACACTAGGCGGCACTAACGGTGGGGCCCCCGGGGCGAGGGCAGGGCCAGGGGTGGACCAGGTCACAGATGGCACTAGTGAGTTTTTACCCAGTCTGCCCAGTCCTGCGGAGATGAGCTGTATCTCCATCTGCACGAGGCTATACGTGGGGGTGGGGGTGGGGGTGGGGGTGGTGGTGGTGGTGGCTGGCGGGGTGCGGTGGTGGTGGTGGAGGAGGTGGTGGTGGTGGTGGAGGAGGTGGTGGAGGAGGAGGTGGTGGAGGAGGAGGTGGTGGAGGAGGAAGTGGTGGTGGGGGTGGTGGTGGGGGTGGAGGAGGTGGTGGTGGTGGTTGAGGAGGAGTTGGTGGTGGAGGAGGAGGTGGTGGAGGAGGAGGTGGTGGTGGAGGAGGAGGAGGAGGTGGTGGTGGGGGTGGTATTACTCGTCGTCACACAAACACACACCAGTCATGGATGCACGCGCTGTCATAAACACGTAGACCTACGTTTATGGAGGTTGGAGGAGAAAAAAAGAAAAAGAAAAATCGTCTCCGCGTTAGGCCTACACACACACACACACACACACACACACCAAGACAAGACACGCGTGACTATTGCATGGATAAATCGACACGGGCTCGTATTGCATCGTTTACGTCTACAAATAAAAACTAGTATTAAGCATCAACCATTGTGCTGGCAATTATTTATTTATTTTATTCTAGTGGCTGGTTGGTGGCGGCGGAGGACATTTTTATGATCATTCACCACCGGCCTGTCAGGTCTCCGTTACATGCGATTGATTCAACGTCCGCGATTTGAATCAAACCCAATGTGGACACGTTAAGATGTAACGGCTCACACCAATTAACCAACGACCTCAATCACGACCGTAACGTGCAAAAATAAAGGCGTTACGGTACGGTAGCCTACATCCCGATCCGACCACGGGATAGACTCAACCCTAACTAACGGACCTATAGGCCGGTATGGGATACTCCTGATCTGACCTGTGATTTAACATCACGGGTGATGTTTGCTATTTGTCCCCCCGGTTCCCAATGCGTTGACTTCGCCTCCCCGCCTGCCGGATGATTTATACATGATGCAGGTGTAGTAAGCCTACAGCACCACCAACCCTAACCGGCTAGCGACGGGTCCGAGCGGCTCCTCCAACCTTTAAAATCCCGTACGACTCACTTCACCCCCAATACACAATACAACGGCAAGCGGACACAAAACGCCTCTTATACCCACCTGCGTGTGTCACTTGTACTGGCTGGGCCGGGCGGCTCTCCCCATCCCCATCTCCATCGCCGCCAGTCCTCGTCTCTGTCACACAACTTGCTGCTGCTGCTGGGGATTAAAGCGGCGCGCGCGGCCCCGCCCTCCGCACCGTGACGTAGCAGCGGATTACCGCCGCACAAAGCGCCTTTACAAAGAGGCGCTGTTACCACATAACGGTCTGCGTTGCGTTATATTCCCTCTTTAATTCCCCCATTTGGTCGGGTTGCGTATCATATAGCTTATTCTCCCTGTTTTTGTAATACTAATAGGGGTGACCGTATGTCCTGGATAAACTCTCCTTTCTCACCTTGGTCACGTGCCGCCAGTATTCCCCCCAGAACAGGCGTTACCGTGACAACGTGAGGCAGACGGTGGCGCGAGCAGCGGTCACGCGGGGGGGGGGGGGGACACCACTACGGTATCCGGCCTGTTAGTTAATTGGTCGCTCTTCGTCATGTCGCTGCCATTTATAACGAGCCAGCCCTTTGGTCCTATACAGACTGGACCCCTAGTCTCCGTCTTGCTTTAACCAATAACCATCATCTGGGGCGGCATATAAACCCGCCCAGAGCCTGCCATTGGGCGACTATCTCAGTCGCCCAATGGCAGGCTTATACCAACAATTGAGATCCGGTAAACCAGTCTCTTGGGCCTAATGAGTGTGTTTGGGTAGCTAGAAAAAGTAAACATAGGCTACAAAGGCCTACTTTACCTCAGCGAGCCTATAGAAATCAAAAGAGGCGACCCTTATGTACTCTTCCTGCCGTTTAGCTTTCCCACTACTACTTGTATTTCTAGCACACAAAGCATTCATTATTACTGGCCGTGTCTGCATACATTGAGACATACCTCTGGGGCCCCAAACACAGGCCTGCTACAGTAAACCTAGGCTATGTGTGCACTAAGTTATTCAGCAGTGCTACACTGCATGTGCAAAAACCTCCGAGGGAATTACAGCTAATGAATGTTTTATCGCCACCATTACGCCCTTATCTCTTGTCACGCCAATCTCGTGCCCTCAATTCTCCGCCAATCGCAGCAGCGCTCCCACAATGCCACTCGCCTCCAGTCAGATTCAATCACCTCAACGCGGTTATCTTAATTGGCCTGCAGATGGCGCTGTTCAACCGCTGCCGGCGACGAGACCATGCGCGATGTGGACTAAAACCACACAGCCTACATCCAGGGGCGCCGCTAGGGATTTTGGGCCCCATGAAAAGAATTTTTACAATTAATGCTGCGTGATTGTTGAGCGGGGGGGGGGGGGGGGGGGGGGGGGGGGGGGGGGGGGGGCTACCGGAGGATTTCTGTTGCGCGATTGTTGGGGGGGGGGGGGGGGGCTACCGGAGGATTTCTGTTGCGCGATTGTTGGGGGGGGGTTTAATTTCATCATCATTAGGGGCCTCTCTGGGCCCCCCTCAATCATGGGCCCCTAGAATCCTTCTCCTTTACCCCCCCTTTTCGGCGCCCCTGCCTACATCGTCTCAATACTGGATAAACTACCCTACGTTTTGCTAGTGTCATACTCTACATGTTATGCCTAATGCACTTTGCATTGGGTACAGTCTATAGGCCTATGCCGAAATGACAAAGAAATTCAGAGGCGTAATGACCTCAGATCACTTTTGATTAATAGATGGTGGTTTTAGCTGTTTTAGCTGATCAGTGACCCTGACTGCTTAAGATGAGGTGGCCGAGACAGAAAGTGACCGGACCTCTCTGGGGAAGTCCCCTGGGGGATGGTGTTTCCTAACGACAGCTGACCCATGTGATGTTTCTGGCAACAACACATCACAACGTGACAATGCTTGGTGTCCAACATGTTTCAAACACTGTTCAATATTGAAAGGTGGTCACAGTGGTTGCCTGGTCATATGGACAGACACACATGGTACGGTTTAAAGATGATCTGCAGGCCCTTTCTCCAATTGTTCGGCCTTGGACATACTGGTGAGGGAGGTTTAAGCAGCAGGAAAGTTAAACCTGCACTATAACTTTTCTACGGAGGCTATTTACTTCATTAAAAATATCTGAACTAGAAGATATTTTTATTATACTAGAAGATATATTTCAAGATTAAAACCCACCCATGAGTCAATCCATCCAGGGAACACAACACAACAAGCCACTAGAGGCTGCTAACATACGCAGGTTTAAAATAAAAGTTTTTTAAATTATTATTACTATTAAATAGTCTGAGCTAAATAGATACATGCAAAATATATCTGCTTTGATCACATTTGAGCATCATCATTATAACGACTCTTTTTGTTTTTCCCAAACAAATGCATGTCAGGAAGAGCTTTAGACTGGAAATTACACCATTCCTTCAGCAAGGCCTCGAGGCACGAAGGGACTGACTGCGGAAATCAGCACTTCTGGACAACATCAGCAGGGAATTCACCCCCCCCCCCCCCCCCCCAAACATGCAGCTCACGGTATTTTTGACATTGTTACAAAATAATATACAAATGATTCTAGCTCTAAGGTTAGAAAAAGAGCAGCAAGGAGTAAGAGAAAGAGAGAGAGAGAGAGAGAGAGAGAGACCTGTGTTGCTGCCTTTAGGGATGTGCCTCTGGGGGCAGAGACTAAAGGAGTTGGGGGGGGGGGGGGGGCAGGGAGGGTTAAAATTATAAAATTGGTGAAATTATATTAAAGTCCTTTATTATTCCATGCTCTGTTCTGTTTTATCAAAACACATCTACTTACACTGATGCACATGTTTACATTGTGCGTCCACACACACACCGTCGCACACACACACACACACACACACACACACACACACACACACAAGGACAAGATATCGAATGCGAGGATGAACATTTATATCATCAATAAATGTTTAGAGCAGGGGTGTCAAGGAGTTGCAAGCCATAATAGACCAAATCTTCATTGGGGCCAGACAAAAAAAAAACTTCTGATACACTTGATAATATAACATTGTTCACAACGTTGACCGGTGTATTTGTCATAGCGTTCCCTGTGGGTATCGTAATGGGAGCTACTTGCTGTGTGCACAATACGTTGAGTTTCCATTGACTTCAGTGAATTAATATTTATTCTTCCAAACATCATGAAAAACGCTTTGTTCTGTAACCTCCTTCTG
>JAOPHQ010002004.1:237500-302363 GCA_030340625.1 Merluccius polli | reverse complement strand
CTTCAACTTTCTCGACAGCCGTTCGTCCGCTCGGCATTGCTGAGGACCCAAGGAAGTGCGGTGTGGTGTGCGAGCGCTTGAGAGATCACCGGGACATATTTATTAGTAGTGCGTCTATTAGTCTACCGCCACACTGTGTATTGTATTGCGAGGGGACCCCTATAAACAGTTACACCGCCGAACGGCATGCCGGTTACAGCTCACGCTCCGTCGCTCGCGACAGTACACTCAAGAACGGATGAAGAAAGAGAGACGGGAGGTGTTACATTGTAGGCGCGGCGGGTGTATCGCTCAGGACCCAAAGAGGCGCAGCGTCGAGTGTGAAGTTGTTGCGATGAGCGGTTCTCGAGAAAGCTGCAAGCAGCGAAATCGGAGGCCAAGCCGTTTCCCGAACGGGCGCGTTTTGAACGGGCGCTGCACTAGCTACTAGTGCGAAAAATCTTGTGTGTGATTGTTCAATATTCTTATCTCACCATCGTTGTACAGTAGTAGTGGTGGTGAAGGTCGGAGGAGCTCATACAACAATGAGGTGACTGGTGGTTGGTTTGAGGTCACGATGTGGCCAGTCGGACTGGTTCCTCTGCATGTGACCCAGAATGACAGAGTGGTATATTTGCTTGGATTTGCATGGGCAGAGTTAAAACTGGGCCATGCAAAGGACACGAAACAATCCTCGGACAGAGCAACACGATTGTCCTTTTTGGATCTCTGTGACACAAAGTGATCAACGGCACACAGGAACACCCCAGCACCGCATGAGAAATATTTTCTTTCAGACCAAGTGGCGAAATAACTAACTCCGGAGCGCAATAACTACTGAGGCATCTGCAATATAGGACAACAACTCATTTCCAGAAAGCCTTTCACAAGGCATTCAACGCAAGTCTTACAACCGCACATAAAACGTCTCGCTCTGCCACGGTCTCCAAAAAAAAACCCTCCAGTGGGGCACTCGTCTCTAAATCTTTAGTAAGAGTTGGGGACTGGCGAAGGAGTAGGGGGGGGGTGAGGGTTGAATGTAATTGCACTGTGACCACTTAGTTCAGCCTGTCACTGCTAAGGTCACATGAATAGGACTCCATATTTGTCTCTAATCGAGCCACTAATCTGAAAGATCTAAGAGCCTGAATCAATCCTCCATTCTGCTTCTATTGATCTCATCTCCTTTGTCTCGCAGTTTCTCTCCCGCGCCGTCTCTCTCTCTCTCTCTCTCTCTCTCTCTCCCCCTCACCACACTCCCTATGCAGTAATGGATACTGAAGATGTCAGACACATTTAACATTTATTGCTTATTCAAAATGCCCCCCTGACCCACAATGCCCACCACCACAATCTCTCCCAACATGCGCACACACACATGCATGAACACGCGCACGCGCACGCACACGCGCACACGCACACACATGGACACACACAAACACACACACAAGCACACACACACATAAAAAAAGAGACAAAAAAGGGGTCTCTGTGCATGTGTAAATGATGGCGGGGCTAGCATCAGAAGGGGACGTCCCTGGTATTGTTGCGGTAGTCATGAAATGATCAAGCTCGTGTAATGGCCGCCTTATCTCTCCAGCAGGCCTAATGGTGGCTGCCTGCTCCACCAGGTGGGAGCTATCTGGGAACATTACTGCTCCGACCGGCTGCTTCATCAGGACCTGGCCCTGGCTACAAGCGCCAGAGACGGAAGGGGTTGAAGGATCCAAAAGATTGGACAAAGGGGATCAAAAGCAAATCAAATAGCGTCTTAACAATATGTCTGCACTTCCTGTTCCTTCCTGAGCAATTGTCCTTCTGCCGGTGGTGTATAAGTAGGTATCTCAGTACAGTGGAGAAGACAGTTGTTCTAATGTTCTAATGAAATTGCATTTGGCTGGACTGCGGCACTTCATTCATATTTATACAAGGAGAGAGCGGGCCCTGCGGTGAGGAGAACCTGACACGCTACAGAGAAACGGATCACAGCAGAAGAAGAAGAAGAAGAAGAAGAAGAAGAAGAAGAAGAAGAAGAAGAAGAAGAAGAAGAAGAAAGACCCTGATGTAACTAACTGTAAAACCCCACCAGGAGAGGGGAAACAGATCAGGGGGCGAAGTCCGGCAAAGACCACCACCAGGGCCCCAGGAACACTTTGTGGACAGAGCGATTCAACAAACCAAAGAGGAGCGATAGAGAGATAGGACAGACAGAGAGGGAGAGGAATAGAGAAGGAGATACAGGAAGAGATACAGGGAAATGGAGACGTTCGCAAAACGTTAGGACTGAGACGGAGGACCGGGAGAAGGAGAAAAAACTGAGGAGAAGCGAGAGGTAGATGATCGATAGATGAAATGTATAAGAGGTGGATAAAGATCGGCCAAACTGTCAGGACGTTTTCCTTTCCTCTCTTTCATCCCTCCATCCTGATTGGAACCGGAAGACGGAGGGAGGACCCTGGGGGGTGTGGGGGAATGGGAGCGGGGTATAGGGGAATGGGAGCAGGGTATAGGGGGAATGGGAGCGGGGTATAGGGGAATGGGAGCAGGGTATAGGGGGAATGGGAGCGGGGTATAGGGGAATGGGAGCAGGGTATAGGGGGAATGGGAGCGGGGTATAGGGGAATGGGAGCGGGGTATAGGGGGGGTATACGTCTGGGTTGTACGTACCTCTTTCAGCATTAGAATAATTCAACACGTACATACATATATAGGGGGGGGGGGGTGGCCGATGGGCCGAGCCTTTGGCGGCGCTTTAATCATGCAATGCACACACACACATATACATGCGCACATGGCCACGCACACATTAGCAAACACATTCTTTTCATAACCTGATTGGGGAACCCGACTAGCAGACCTCTCTCTCTCTCTCTCTCTCTCTCTCTCTCTCTCTCTCTCTCTCTCTCTCTCTCTCTCTCTCTCTCTCTCTCTCTCTCTCTCTCTCTCTCTCTCTCTCTCTCTCTCTCTCTCTCTCTCTCTCTCTCTCTCTCTCTCTCTCTCTCTCTCTCTCTCTCTCAGAGCAGAGTTGAAATCAGCCCAGCAACCACACAGGACATTCCACCACTGAGCAAAAAGTCAATGAGAGGAACATGAATCATGCCTTAGTAACTGTTTTTCTTTTCTCTTAACAATGAGGAGTAACTCGGCAGAAAGAAGGAAAGGAAGGAGAATAAGACAAGAGAGGCCGCAATAGCCGGTGGCATTTGCAAAAAGGACACAAAAAAAGATGAGAGGAGGTGGGCGGCCATATTCGTGTTTGAAAACAGTTTTCCCTCATTAGAATGAAGAGGAAAGGGAGGATTAGCAAAAGAGGAAAAATGAATGATTGAAGCAAAATGTGTATTCCATAAGTCGAAAGTACATCCAGATGAGTGAGAACGCATGAATAACCCTTTCCATATGAACTGATCCTGATGGCTACTCTGCCCACCGAGTTCAATGAGGCTTCAAATCAGCCTGCATGGCATTCTATTAAATAAACACAGGGATTAAGGAGGTTAATGCACAGTGAGAGTGAGAGAGATAGAGAGAGAGCGAGAGAGAGCGAGAGAGAGAGAGAGAGACAGAGAGAGACAGAGAGAGAGAGAGAAAGAGAGAGAGAGGGGGGGAGAGAGAGAGAGAGAGAGAGAGAGAGACTGTGTTCAACATTCACCAAACATGAATCGGGTGTTGCCCACTTCAAGGCTCAGGACAAAATGACGACGCTCAACTTATAAATGATATAAGCTTCCTCTGTCTCTGTGCCATACGATAGACGTGTTATGTATATAATTCACTGTTGCATTGTTAACTACCGGTTACAGGTAGCACTGAGGGTCCATGAGCCCTGTCGAGTAATTAAAGAAACATTTAGTCAATCGGTGGGAAGCTGGTTGCCAGGTGATTGTTTCATGCTGAAACTTCAGCAGCAGGACAAAAACACTGTCTTGTTTGTATTTCTTTAAACCAATCACAAACGTCTTAGGCGGCACTAAGCCCAGGATCCAGCAACGGTGCCCTTGCTAAATAGCGTCTGGGGAGGGGGGGGGGGCTGAAGAACCAAACAGGCCTGCCTTGTTGCACCATCCAAATCGTCGTCAAAACTTGACATTTTCAGAGTGTAGGTTGCTAGCCCAGAGGTTGCTGTTGTTGTTTTTCACGTAGCGACGGGGACTTTGAAAACGGTAACACGCAGATAGCGGAAGAAAGGGGAGGAGACCGCCGACTGAAATAGTCGCCCAATGGCAGGCTTATACCAATGACCTACATCCGGTGAGTCAGACTAGGATCAGCGCTACCATCAAGGGACCCGTGCAACCTCGCCACCCTCTCTTAGCTCTGGCGCTGGCTGATGAGAGGCGGTGCAGCTCATCCATGACTCCCACTGCATTTCCTCCAGTGGGATAGAGGTGCTATCTATGGTCCCATCTGCTCTCTGCCTTGAAAACAGACTGCACGGGCACTGCCGAGTCCTTTGTTTTTTTTAGGACCAACCATGCCATACCTCAACATGACTGCGAGAGAGAAATGTATATTGCACTGCAAAGGCATCGCAGTGGTGCAACAACACAGGAGCTGGGTTTACTGTTTGCTGTGCACCGTGAGTCAAAGATGTTTTTGTGTATGTGTTGGTTTTATATGCCTTTCCTTTACTTTATTTCTTGAATTGGTCGTTTTCTTAATAACCAAAACCAACAGAAAAAAAGGTGGACAGTCAAACTCAATACAGTGTCGATGCAGGAATGAATATAGGCAGGAA
Source organism: Merluccius polli (assembly GCA_030340625.1). NCBI lineage: Eukaryota > Metazoa > Chordata > Actinopteri > Gadiformes > Merlucciidae > Merluccius > Merluccius polli. Next base: position 297,646 of record JAOPHQ010002004.1, on the reverse strand, counting down.
CATTTGGGACCACAGTTACATTTCCATTCCTGCACTAAAGTGCATTAGTAGAAACCTCAACATCATCATATGTTGAGTTAAATCATATGCGTCCAGTGGAGTAAGAAACTACGTTGTGCCTCCTCGGCATCACCTGTTCAGTGTTTGGGTTTCTAATGTTTTATTTATATCGATGATATAAAAGCCAGTTTGTCAATGTTCCACATAGCAGAGCTGAACACTCGTTCACAACAACAACAATATTCCCATTACCAAGTCTGACTCACTGCTGGATTGGACTCATGCTACTACAGGGGTTTCCAAATCATTCCCAGTCCGTCTGCCTTTTGCACTCCACGCCAAATTCAGAGGAAGAAAACGGGGGGGGGAAGGGGAAGTACAAAAATAAATAAATCCTCCATTTTAATGGCTCATTTCCAGACAGTACCCTTATGCCTTGGGCCTGACATCCGTAAAGAGACAGCCCCTCAAACCTCTAGCCTTACGTCCCTCCATTCGAATCCCACCATCCACACATCCTGACACTCAGCAAACAGCAATAATACGAGCTATAGGAGAACTTGATGAATGACGAATTATAATATTTATACCCCCGGTCTTCTTCCGCATGACGAGCAGGCAGGCAGTCAAAGCTGGATGCAAGAAAAGGTGATTATTATTTATTATTTATTTAAAGTAAGACAGAAAGAAACTTAAGAAAGAAGATTGCTTGCTGAGTTCCTGAGTTTAGGGAGTTTGAGGAGAATATGGATTATATACGGACGAGGACACTGTCAGATACTTTGAGTCTACATGTGTAGACATATTTTCCTGAGATTATTAGAATATTAATTCATCAAAGCCGCATCTGTTTAATTGTTTGTTAATTATTAAATAGAGAATTTGAATATTGCAAATTGAAATCAATTCAACAAAAATCCCCCAGTTGGTTTTGAATGTCCTAAAACAAGCCCAGAGAATCAGATTAGCATTGCTCCCTGTGACATTAAATACAAGCTTGTCACATTGTCACTATCAGCAACATTTGCTTTACATTTTTCTATTTTGGCCCAAAATAGCAGGCAGATCCTTCATCCTTTCCCCTCTCCCTCCATGTGCCTCCATGCGATGGAGTTATGCACACACACCTGCTGATTAATATGCACTGGAGACGAGAGAGATGGGGGGAAAAAGAAGAGAAAGAGAGAGAGATGAGAAGAGAAAAGAAAGAGAAAATTGGAGGCGAGAGAGAAGCTGATGGGAATCTATTCAGGACAGTAAACAGTGTGTGAATGAACCTATCAGAGTCAGACGGGCGGCAGGCGTGCTCAGAACACAAATGGACTGCAGGGAGGACACACAGGCAGCAGACACACACACACACACACACACAGAAACAAACCCACTCGTCACAGTTTTTCATTTGGATTTTGAATTTCCATTGAGGAATACAATAAAATCAAGAAATATCACCAACATAACTATTATTATGCTAGCTGGGAGTTGATTGCATGTGTGAGTGTGTGTGTGTGTGTGTGTGTGTGTGTGCGTGCACGTGTGTGTGTGCGTGTGCGTGTGTGTGTGCGTGTGTGCGCGTGTGCGTGGCCTGGGCTCAATGTCAATCAAGCAGATTTCTAATTAAGAGTTTCTGTGGAAGGCAGGTGATTGTTGTATGAATGGACATCCTTATCAGCTCCCTATTTTCCTACCAATGCGCTGCTTTAATTAAAGTGAACAGCCTAATGAGAGCCTATATCAAAATGATACAATGGTTTAGCCACGCGTCACATAAGAATGAAAAACAAGATGAAGACATACGGAAAGAAATATGAAATGAAAAAGGGACTACAATAGAGAAGGGGGGGGTGAGTCCGAGAGAGGGAGGGGGAGAGAGAGAGAGAGAGAGAGAGACAGACAGAGAGAGACAGAGAGAGAGAGAGAGACAGACAGAGAGAGACAGAGAGAGAGAGAGAGAGAGAGAGAGAGAGAGAGAGTGGGGGTGGTGCGGAGGATTAATTGGTTCTAAGCAGAAAACTGAAAATGTGTTGTCTTTGAACCTGTAATGTTGTTTTGTTGTGTCAGAAGTTCAAACAGTGTGGAGGATGAAATGACGGCTGTACACGAAAAGAGTGAGTGGAAAATAAACTAAATGTACAGACCCATGTTAGAGAGTGTGTGTGTTTGTGTGTGAAAGAGACAGACAGACAGAGAGGTAGACAGACAGAGAAAGACAGACAGACACACAGCGAGAGGAGGTTTGGATGAACTAAGTTCAGGCAAAGAAAATATAAACAGCATAAAAAAACAGGGTGGAATATCGCAGATGAAAAACAAAGAATGTGTGTGCGTGAATGTGTGATTGTGCGTGCCTGCATGCATATGTGTGTGTGTGTGTGTGTGTGTGTGTGTGTGTGTGTGTGAGTGCAGATGCATGCCTTTGTGTATGTGTGTGTGTGTGTGTGTGTGTGTGTGTGTGTGTGTGTGTGTGTGTGTGTGTGTTTATGAGTGCAGATGCATGCCTTTGTGTATGTGTGTGTGTGTGTGTGTGTGTGTGTGTGTGTGTGTGTGTGTGTGTGTGTGTGTGTGTTCGTGTGCATGTGCGTGTGTGGAATGCATGCTTGTGGGCATGCCATAATTTCTCCATTTGGAGGTTAATTAATGCTCGGAGTCAAAGCTACAGGACAGCCAATCAAAGTGAGTAAACAGTCCTTAGTGGCAGATCGACCACGGGGGGATTATTAGACATCTGCAGAAAACAATTAAAAATGTATTTCAAAAGGTGAACTTTGAGAGACAGTTTCCTCCAAACGTCAATGATCAAGGACATATCAATTACATTTAAAATGGCTCCAAGAAAATAAAAAGGAAGACGTAGGATTTTTAGGTTTAAACATAATTATTATTTGAATGCACCACTACATAGCCCAATAAGAATGTATGTTTTCTCACCGTGATACTCACAGTAAAAACAATTAAATAATATATCAATTTTAATATTTATTGCCAATTAGAAAGTTTAAAAACTGCTAAAATGTCTATCTTGTTAAATTAATAAGTATTTAAGTATTTTTCTGAGACAATGTTTCCACAACAAAAAAACTAAATATGATTTTTAAATGGAACACACACACACCCGAGGATAGAGGCCGTTATACAGACTAAAGAAAGTGTGTGTGTGTGTGTGCGTGAGTGTGTGTTCGAGTGCGTATAGTATATATCAACATGTCTACATTTATATTGAATACAGTAAAATCCTATATATGTAAGGTAATATATTATAAATCCTATATATAAAAAAACATTAGATGTGCGTCTATACGGTGTGCTAGTCATTGTGGGATATGAGCTAATTAAGGAGGAAGACGACCAGCAGGGCAAAACAAAGAGCAGACATGGCATTAAAGACAGGAGAGGATTAGCCAAGCTGCCAAAGTCCCTTTTACTTCTCTGGGAGTTTAACTTATGTGGGAATTGAGAGGGATGAGAGTAAAATGTACGGAGGGAAGGAAACAAAGAATAAAGACAGGGATAAAGAGAGAGAGAGATGGATGAAGAGAGCCTGGGTGCGCGCCTACTTCAATCAGATTGAAACACTTATTTGAACTCCACTTATATTAAATGAACATTGTCCATTGTCCTTTGTCACTGGGTCTCCCCCCTCACTTTTACTTCATATTTTCTGATCCTCTTAGTATTCTTTCACTGGCCAGTTGAATCTCCGAGTCGCTCGCTTTGTCAGTTTCTTTCCCTCTCCTCTGCGTCTCTCTTTTCCCTCTCTGCATTGCCATCTCCGCTCCAGCCCTGGAGAGCGTATCTGATGGGCACCGGGCCACTGTTTTCCTAAACACAGTTCTGGAGGGCTAGCGTACATACATAAACAGCAACGGTACGGCCGCTGTGTCAGCTCTCCTCTAAACCTCCGTCAGTCACTCTGCTCGTCTAAAGGCCCCCATCAGACTCTGTTTGGGTCTGCCTGACATTCCTGGCCTTTTAGAAAAGGGTCCCAGGCAGGAGGACCAGAGCCATGTTTGGGTCCCCCCCCCCCCCCCCCATCGGCACCAGACACAGAGCACCCCTGGCTGTTCAGAACCCCAGTGTCCCTGCCTGTCAGTTGGGGATTAAGTCTGTATCCAGACGTGGGCTATTACAGTACACACAGCATAACCTCGGAGCACAGTAAATACCTATTTTAATCTGATAACCATGTGTTTACAAAACACAAAGTGGTTCAAAAAGACTTTTTTTTGGTAGCTGACAGTTAGTTCCATTAAACTGTAAGAAACATCCTGAATTGGTAAACAGTTTTCGTTGCCGGTCATGGAATCAATGGTCCATGCATTCCTTCGACAAATTCTGGGGTATGGCACAGCAATGTAAAACCACAACTATCTGCTTTGGCCTTATGCATAAAGACAAACATAAAACAAGATGTAAAACAAACTAACGGGTTTTTCAAATTTCCAAAAACATTTCCCATTTCTACTGGCATGAACATGGATACCATGCATTTGCTAATTATCTGGAGTTTAGTTACATTTTGTGTACCAATTACTTTTATATGTTTATATGGTAATCATATCCACAAAACATAATAATTGCTGTCTGTAGGTGATTCCCCAAATCAAATAAACATCACATTAATATGGGGAAATAATGGGTACAATTGCATTTTATGGCAAATATTGCAAGTTGTGTTCCGGGCGCTTTCGCTTTCTCTTGAATGTAATGCCTCAAAATAAAAAACATCTTGCTACTTGACATTTAGGACATTTGCTCTTCCTAAATTGGTTTATTTACACAAGAACGTTGTTGAATTATTTCATAATGTGTTAATAGTTATAATTGTTGGCAGACCAAGAAATGGTCTGATGCAGACTACATAAGGATTGAATTAGGTTTTGTTTCTTTGTTTAAGAGCGTCATGTTTGGCTAGTAATCGAGCCATAATATGTCCCATTCAGGATACAACAAGCAGTTCCACTACACTCCTGGTGGTAGTCAATCCACAACATGTAAAACTACAAATCGTCTTTCTTTGGCAACTTTCGAGGAGGGTTATTCAATAGTGGAAGTTGTTTTTCACATGACCTCCCCCCCACACACACACACATCACATCACCCCTTGAGCAGCAAACATACTTCAATTACAGATTCCCCCTGAAACCTGCAGCCCGGCCCTGCGCCTGCAACCAGCATTAGCCTCTTTAGTAACACTACGCTGAGAAGGGGAAATGGCTCTGGGCTTTTCCTACAAGCCCTACACAATGTTTCTTTAAACTATTTATTGGAAAGATTTTGTTTCTTAACAGGATGCCTTGTCCAGAACCCTGCCGTTTAAAAAATAACCCGGATATCCGCCAGGCTTTTATTTGATAATGGAAGTTGGAAGCATGATGTTCGTTGAAATATTGAATTTAAAATGTATGGCTGTGTCCTTGACTTGCACTTGTGTTTGTTTTGATTACCAATGAGAGTGCTTACTCAGTCAAATTTAATGTGTATGTGTATATATATATATATATATATATATATATATATATATATATATATATGATGTTCTTTAGATGTATTCCATCTTAAGTCAATGTTACATAGCATGTCATTTTGAAGAATTCAATGTGTGCCTTAAACATCTGGACTTCATGTGCTTGTGTCTTGGTTGGGCAGATTTTCAAAGACAATATTATTTCAATATATATTTTAAATAATTATATAATCATTTTATTATTAATTCTGAATTGCAAATATTTTCCAATCCTCTTTCAGTATTCACGTTTGCATCTCAAAACATACATCCGCATTTGACAATATAATGAATCACAACTCGATATATATGCAATAACTCTCAAAGCATCCTTCTTCCTTGCATCTGTATTGTCATGAGTAGTACTCTCTATCTCACGGCATCAGCACCTATTTTTTTTCAGTTGAGACGGCTGCAATGCATTGTGGGTAAGCCGGATGGAAAAGAAGGAGAATGATGGTGAATGATGTGGTGTGAAGATGTGGCGCGTGACGGTGATAAAAAATGAGGTTGGCTTGACAAAGTAACTGTCCCTTCCTCCCCTCTATCGCCCCCATATTTCAAGCCTCCCTCGGCATCGCTCACTCCCGTGGACGCATGCACTCGCAGCGCATGAGGTCGTCAGGCAGGCAAGTGTAGGCCGTGAGGCATTTCTCAAGGTGACAATACACCTGACCTCTGACCTCTGCAGCTGGACTCTGCTGAGCTTGCCATGCAGTCACTGTTGCCTGTTAATGACAGCCTGTTGTTCTCTGGCAATCAGCTTTGCTCCTCCTGAGAGGGGTGGGCTGTGTGTGTGTGTGTGTGTGTGTGTGTGTGGAGGGGGGATGACAGGGCCAGTAAACACAAAGACAAGAGTCATACAATGCTGAACCATCCTGTGACAGAGGTTAGCGTGAAAGTGTGTGTGTGTGTGTGTGTGTGTGTGTGTGTGTGTGCGTGCGTGCGTGTGTGTGGATTTGTGTGTGTGTGTGTGTGTGCGCGTGCGTGCGTATGTGTGGATTTGTGTGTGTGTGTGTGTGTGCATGTGTGTAAGGATATGGGAACAGTATATCAATACATTGCTTTATTGAGGTGCCAGCAGTCATTTGCATGAATGTTTTCTTTGTGGCAGAAAGGCGACAGGAGCAGATATGCAAACGGCTTTGCGGTGATGGCGGAACAATAGCGGTGTTGAAGGGTCAACTGCTATTCTCTCACGAAGGCTTTGTACTTACGCAACATTTCCTCTGTCGACTAGAAAATTAGCCTATTTAATATGCAAAGTCAACAAAAAAGGAAAACGCTTAAATGGCAAGAAAATGTCTTTCTTCAAAACTTTTCGCAGTTTTTTCTTTCTTTTTATTCTGTGGCACACCATTCACTTGTTCTTACTCATTAGTCGAAATTGATTGATTAAAAATGTTAGAAAATGACAGCCACATGAAATGCTTACTCAGGTAAATTCTGTTTAATGTGAACCCACAAGAAGTAAGTTCCTTATTATATAATTTATTATTTTCATGTTCAGAAGGAAAAAGTTGAATAAATCTGGAAAAAAATGACCAGTCTCCATCCTAACAATGCAATTAACTGACATACTCATCATATCGGCATGGCCGTTCAAATGTTATCTTCACATATTTAATTTAATTAGATTGTTTTTTTTGTTGGGTTTTTTGTTAGTATTCATTTCATTTTAATGACTTTAATGTCATAATATTATTGCATTAAATATATATTATTAAATATATATAGACTTATGCTTCTTATTTCTGGTCATTTATTAAAAAAGATTTGGTTTGTGTTTACTGAATTTCATTCCTGTTCACGTTATCACATCAATGTGCTACTCCAGCTCACTACATAAAGGCTATGTTACGGCATGTTAATTAAGCAGAAGAAAAAAGAACACACACTCTGTTACACACAATGAAGTGGATTCCCAACCAATAGTTCAATCCAGAAGGAAGTTATAAGTGAAGCTATGCATATATGTAAACCTTTCACAAAAAATGTAAAGAATAAAAACATAAAAGCAAGAACAACAAAGGCTGGTGAAGAGGCGAGAGATAGTAGAGGAGAAGCAGAAAAAATATGGAGGTAGACTGGGAGAGGCGCTGGTGGTATTAATGAAAGAGTTTCTATTTTAACCCCTGCTAATTACATTCACTAGCATTGGGGGAAAGAAAATAGAGAGCGTAACAGTGATTATTATCTGTGCTCATCAGCACAATGGAGCCTCTTTTTTTTAATCAGGACGTGAAGCGTTTCTGTTATCAAATTATTCCAAATTAAAATGGTCTCTCTGTCAGCGACAGACGACATATATTGGGGACAACCAGTCGTAACGGGTCATTTACATTCAGGCTGGCTTCTCAAACCAACAACACCGAGCTTTGAACAAAGATGTTCAGAGAACGACCGACATCCATAATGTAATAAACAACAACAACCTCTAAATGTGGAGCTTCGATACTTCAAAGTAAATACACCCTCAAACAAAGAGGGAGAGGGTGAGGTAAGCGAGGAAAGTATTATTTGAGTGAAGGCAGGCATGTTAGTAGCATCCCCACTAGTAAAACAGCTAATTAACAACACAGCTGTTTATCAGAGGAACGACTCCTAATTGCTCTTTTTAATCTCTCTCTCTCTCTCTCTCTCTCTCTCTCTCTCTCCCTCTCTCTCTCTCTCTCCCTCTCTCTCTCCGCCTCGTGATAATAAGCAGGTTTTTCTTCCCACCCTGTCCTTGGTTGCATTGTCGCTTCCCCATTGAACAAGGCCTTTTTGCTTTCTTTCTTTTGGCTTATAAGGCGGTTTTGGTTTGGTTTTGTTTGTTGTTGTGTTTCTATCTGGGAGCATCTCTGGTCATCTATAAACATTTGGGTGCTCAAGTGCTGACCCCCCCTGGAGGATAGGACAGGGTTATTATTGGATGGATATTAATGGCTGTCCTCTACCCTGGTGAGGGCAGAATAGTTTATTGGATAAAAGGAGCATGTGTATGCAAACCAAAAACAACCGGTTAGTAATAATGTGACAATGCTGTAATCAAGGCATAATTAGGGGTGAGTTCTTTGGGGTCTTTCGCTCCATGTCTCTTGTCAGGGTGCTGGAAGCAAACTGGGATGTGAGAACGTTCTACCAGTTGCACTCCCAGTAGACTGGCGGTCTTTCTCTGTCTCGCCACAATCACATGTGTCTCGAAAAGCAGATTATACAGTCCGCCCAATCCTCTTCACACACACACACACACACATACACACAGGCGAGCATGTGCACACACACACACACACACACACACAGGTTCACACATACAAACATAAGCATGCACAGACACAAACACGGGCATGCATGCACACACACACACACACACACACACACACACACAGGCCGGCGTGCATACACACATACATACACACACACACACACACACACACACACACGCGCAAACACCCTCACATGCAGGCAAACAGGATTAGCATGCATGTTAAAAGGTATTGTTTCGGGAGCAGTGCAGCGGGATCTTTATCGAGACAGGGGGGCTTTAAAAATGATCCTTGGCCATCCCTGCTGATTCATCTGCTAATAGCTGTTACGCTGTAAAATGGAGTGCTGTTGCTATCATATGACGTACTCTTTATCAATGGGTTTATGATGCAGCTTAGTCATTCCTTTCTGATTATGAATATCTCTAAACTGTGTAAAAGGTTTTGTAACGCACAACACTGCAAATAACAAATAAATACGGAATTAGTAGCCTATATTGCTTTTTGTTTTTGTACGGTACAGTACAGAAACAAAGGGAGGTGTGCAAATTCGTTCCCATGCAAATCAAAAGCAGAAGCGTTGAAGGAACATAAATAGCTGTGTAATATACAAGATGGAAGAGTAAAAACGAGGGGGAAACCTGATGAAGATGGAAAGCAAAGCAGAGCGCAGGGACAAATTAGAGAAAGATGGGGGGGGGGGGTGGGAAGAAAGAGCGCAAGAGATTTTTTTTTTTCAGTCTGTGGGGTTTTCTATAAGAGGAACTAGGGGAGATAAGGCTAAAAGAACTGTCAGTCAGAGGAACAATCTTACCAGTGTCCTGACTTTACTCCCTCCCTCCTCCCCCTTCTCTCTCTCTCTCTCTCGCTCTCTCTCTCTTTCTCCAATTTCCACAGATCTCTGGTCAGATAGCGTCCACTGGGACTGTTTGCTGACATCACCTGGTCCTCTCTCTGTGTCCTCTGCTTATATCTTCCTGGACCCCCCCCCCCCCCCCCCCCCCACCCCCCCCCCCCTCCGATCACTTCAGTACACCCTGTATCAACTGGACATGTAAACAACGCACATGTAGATTCACACATGTAATCAACACAATGTTACTTGGGTGTACCATTACAATATTACACGTCAGTGCTATAAATACACAATGGCGTCTGGCACGTACAGAGAACTTCCCCATTAGGGAAGTGATTCTTTCAGCATTATTGGTAAAATACCAACATTGGTAAAGTTCAGATTTTAAGAAATGCAACCAGATTTGGTTGGATTGTGGTTATTTAGCAGGTTACCATTATGCCAGAGAATGTGATTATATTATATTCACTGTTTCCATATAACAATGTTTGGTAACAAGTTATTACTTATAATTACTTTCTTATAATTATTGTTACCATGACGATGTAAGTTCTTCTGGTTTGAAGTAACCTTTTGGTCACAAGTGGGATTTATTGTAAAAGTGAAAACAGAAGAAAATACAGATGGCCGTTCAGCATAGGTTGGTTTATTCGTGATTTTTGGTACTGTTCAAATCAGCAGCAAGTGAAAATATAACGCAGGATCAGAAAAATACATGTCTAGAATATTTCCCAAAGGAAAATGTATTCAAATGGCGTCTTAATTAAGCTAGTGTTGATTGGAGGAGGATATCTGAGTGGCTGAATGTGCTTTAGTAGTACACTATGGTTGCTTGAGCCATACCTCTTTCTGTCTGACTACAAATCAAGGCTCAACAGACAGATGCAGAGGGAAACAATAATAACAAAAAGCACTTTTTGTTCATATTTTGGTCACGGTTGAAAATTGAGATGAGATTTCCAATTTAAAAAAAAAAGAAATAACTTGAAAGTGTTATTGATTCGGCAGTGCACTGAATGCATAGGTAAATCGCGTGGTTGTGATAGCATTCACTGAATTAATTCAATAGTCATTCAAAAAAGACTATCCTCCATAGATAGTCATGGCAAAAATGGTACAATGTTTTTACGTCTTTAGCAGAACCAGAACAATATAAATGTCAACTGGATAACAGGGCACATTGTGTTCTCGACATCAAGCAGCTCGCCCCCCTCGCCCCCACCCTGCAGCCCGTGCCGTAAAGGTCAGGACTGAATCATTTTCTTATGGGGATCAAAGACGTATCGCTTGAAATGCAAGTGAATGCTAATGGGATGAGACTCTGCTCTGGGCTCGTCCTCCTTCCCCGGTTCTGCCTTGCCGCCACCTTTGCCTTTCTTCTTAGAGCCGGAAGACAGCAACTGCTTGGTTTCTGGACGCAGGCCGTCTAGAGAGAAACAAAACGGAAACAAAACAATGTATATTAGCTTTGAAATGGAGGTCTGCTGGTTTCATTTTCCAGTTGACCTGGACATGAAGCTCATGCTGCCGTCACTAGTACAGCGGTAGTCACCTCGACTGCGGCCTTTCCTCCAGTGGTGACCTGAGACGACCTGTTCTCCGTCAGCCTCCTATTGCTGCTACTGCTGCTGACTGAAGTGTGGCCTCGGCAGACACCTTTGCAGAAGGTGGGCCTCTCTCATAATGTTTTTGTCGACAAATCTCCATGGCAACCTCTATCGCCTCCACAGTTCTTACATCCATTGCTGTAGAGAGTAACATGACTCCTTATAGGCCTGTGTGTGTGTGTGTGTGTGTGTGTGTGTGTGTGTGTGTGTGTGTGTGTGTGTGTGTGTGTGTGTGTGTGTGTGTGTGTGTGTGTGTGTGTGTGTGTGTGTGGTCTGTCATCAGATGCCTTCCTCAGACAATCGAGGTCAGTGATCAGTGGTCCTTCACGCGTAACGCACGCGCGGAATCCTCGCCGTCCGCAGAGATAAAGTGTTTGTTTGTGCGCTTCCATCGTCTGCTCACTCGCTCACTCACTTGCTCCGCACATCCGCCAACGACGACGTCGCAACGTGCTCGGGGTTAATCGCTAAAAAAAATCCCCCCCCCCCCGGCTGTCTGACCTGAGCGACGAACGGCGCCAGCATTCAGGCTGTTATGGTTATGCCAACGTGAGGCTTGTCATGGTTGCAGGGCAGGCAGAAATCTCTTTCCTGTTATCTGCCATCTGCTGACTAGCATCTCGGATTGCGATATTGTCCTCTTAAGCACACGCTGTGCGCACACTCTAGCACGCAAACAAAACAGACACTCTTACTTTTGGTTCTTATCAACGTAACACAAAAAGACAAGCTTACGATTATGATTATAATAATAATAATAATGATAATAATAATCATAATCATAATAATAATAATACAACTTCTTTCGAGGAACTCACTCTTGCTGCAGTACTGTGAAGTGATTGCCCTTAGTGTGTTCTTGAGAAAATAGTGCGAGTGTCAGTGTTGCTTTCTCTAGTGTAAGGATATTTTATTTAATATTTTTTAACTACACAGTAATGCACAGAAGAGGACAGAGTATCCTCAAGCTTATTACACTGTCAACTCTATGACACAATTTTACCAGAGGAAAAAAAGGACGGATCAGTCCTTGCGGTGTTTTTGTCACACTTTAGGCATCAAGGGTGCCACAGTCAAATGTACACAGATGTGTTTCATCGCATTGTCCTTTCACTGTTATTTTTCACTTTAATTCACTTTACTTTACCAACTCCTCTCATCACCTTACACAAAAGGGGCACAACTACAAACACTTATGGTGGCAAGTGGCAGGCGAGTAGACTGCCCAGTAGAGTCTCGTCTCACTCAATGCCTGCATTATATTCAAGCAAGGAGATCGGCGTGTTCGACATGTGTGCGAGTCTGTGTTTGAGATTGCGCGTGTGTGCGTGCGTGTGTGTGTATATGTTTTATAAAAAGTCTGTAAGGTGAGGTTCTCCTCCTCTCGTGTTTTTGTTTTCCCTTCCCTCTCTGCGAGGAGCCGTCGGCCGGAGCGACAGAAGGTAAAATAAACAGGGAGCAGACTTCCCCCGGAACCCCGGCAATCCCCAGAGGTATCCTGGGAATGTGGCTGTGGGGATCTCGGTCCTACCACTCTCACCACATCCTGAAGCACGGTCCGCAGTACCCAGCACACCGCAGCGGAAAGCGTCTGGCTAACCCTGCATATACATGTGTGTGTGTGTGTATAAATGCCCCCCCAAACTCAACTCCCTAATGAAATACTTCGCCTACACTCCCTTTCACCTCATGTTAACGTCAGGTGTGCCGAAAGTATTCCTGCCCAAGTGTCCTTACCCGGCACCCGGATCTTGAACTTCCCGCTCTGCCCGAATCCGCCCTCGATGACGCCCGCCTCGCCGGTCGACAGCGCGACCTTCAGGCCCACGAACAGCTGTAGGTTGGTCTCCTTCTTGAACAGGCTCCGGCCAATGACTGTGTAATCATCGGTCACCTGGGGGGGGGGGGGGGGGAAGGAATGTTAAAAGACAATGGAAGCGATAGGATTAATGTGGTGATTTAGCAGAAAAGGAGGAGAAAGCAACCATAAGTTCAGAACATTTTATAACAATGCCTGAGTTATTACAAGGACTGCGCACGTTTCATTTTTAAGCCACACAGCGCAATCGACCGGACCACTTTCTTCCACCAATCTCCATGATCAATATGTTGCCCAGGCAGCTTGTTGCCATGACAACCCGAGGAAGCCCACCTCCATTCTTAAAACTCCCTCACTCCCCTCCCTTTCATCTAGCGTGCATTTTACGATGTGGTATACGTGTGTTCGCATTTGTCTCATGTTTTCAATTATCTCCCCATCTCTATGACCCTCACCCATCGCTATGTCCCTCACCCATCGCTATGTCCCTCACCCATCGCTGATCTGATATGAGCGGGCACCGCTCTGTCTCCACTCTCCACCTCAACCCCCCCCCCCCCCCCCACCCTCAACTGTTCGCTCCCTGTCTGCCTCACCCGCATGCAATCGTGAACATTTGGCCCCCGGCGGCAGCCGAGCGTGTCTGATGAGCTGATTAACAGAAAACACAACAAGGGCTAAAACGGCTGAAGAATGCAGTCACCATACATGTCTAACGCAGGGGAGGCAGGGTGTGGCTGGATGAGGCAGGCCTATCTTAACTATGTCTGTCATGTTGTGCGGTAAGAAAGGAAATGCTTAGGCCTCAAATGTGTTTGCCTTGTGTTGGAGGGAGAGGTAGAGGGCACGGGGAGGGGAGGCATGCGTCATGTGCGCCCCGTGCCTGACCTCTGACACACACAACAACCACATGCCTGTTGACTGGGGCTGTCAGCAGCCTCAAGTGTTAACAGCGTGAAAACCTGCTCACACACTTGACTCCAGGCCACCCTGTGTGACCCCCCCAGACAGGAGGGTGGCGGTGCACGTTCACACACACACACACACACACACACACACACACACACACACACACACACACACACACACACACACACACACACACACACACACACACACACACACACACACACACACACACACACACACACACAGGAACCTAACTGTACCCCGTGCCTTGACAAGACGGAGGCTGCGGAGGGAGACCACGCTCTCAGCAGTCACAAGGCATTGGTTCTTCTGAGGCGAATACTGTGGCAACAAGGCTTTGATCGCCACTAACACACCTTTGTACCAATATACCTCAAATAAACATAAATAACAAAATTTAAGCAGAAAGCAGATGGGGCGGGGGGGAGGGGACACAACAGGATGGCTGAGTGCCATGTGGATATTCCTGTGCTACTCAGGTGTGTCCAAACAACGCCAGGATACAACTGCCAGACACAGCCAGTGGCGTCAGGCAGCCACCGACACACACACACACACACACACACACACACACACACACACACACACACACACACACACACACACACACACACACACACACACACACACCACCTAAGCATACCTTTGCCGCCAACATAGTCAACATGGGCTGTATATGCATTGTTGTCGTTGGTGTTTGCATGCTTAAGAACATAGCGCCATGGGGGCTCAGACTCCTCCATGCTACACTGATTCCAGGCAATGAAAAACATCCAAAGCACAATGAGAGAGAGGAACAGACTAGATGCCAAGCGAGAGACAGCAGAGGAGCGGGTTAACGTTCAAAGTTCAAGAAGAGGTGAGATGAGGAACAGAGAGAGTCCAATTAAAAGACAAAATGAAACACATTTAAGCAAACCAATGGAAATTAATGGAAGTAACTGTATGAGCTCCACTGCTCACCCTCTCAACCTGGCCCTCCTTTTGCTTCATCTTGCAGATGCGCAGGCGCGGGAGGGCGGTCTCTCCGTAGGCCTTGTCCTCAAAGCCCTCCAGCAGGCGCCCCTGGAAGGCCAGGCGGCACATGTTGGCGTGGATGTCCGTGTCCAGCTTGGAGCCAATCACCAGGCAGAGTAAGGGACACGTGACCGGCCGCTCGAACTCCAACAAGGCCCACTGCTCTGGGTCCGGCCCGGAGCTGCCTTCTCCCTGACCAATCATGTAGTCCTCCTGGTAGAGGTACTCCCGGTCATAGGTGAAGGGCGTGTCCAGTGGGCAGGGGGCGGAGTCTGAAGAGGAGGTGGAGGTCTCTGCCGCGGTGTGCAGGCCGAAGAAGGTGACCCGGGCCATGACGGTCTCGTGGCCCACCGTGATGTGGAACTTGCCACGGGTGGAGAGCGAACCCTTGAAGTAGCCGATCTTGCGGGCAGAGATGATGGCGGCATGCAGCGTGTGCAGGGAGGCCGGGCTGCACACCATGCCGCGCTCCAACAGCTTGGGGTCAAACTGGGTCACGCACACGCCCACGCGGTCCCCCTGCATCGCCTTGGAAACCGGCTTGCGGAACATCTGCATGGACTTCACCTTCTTGGTGACCTGTCGTCAGTGGCAACAACAAGGAGAGATACGTTCACCATCTTAAAGTAGAAGTGGCCCGAAAATACTTGTTTTAATTCATGGAATAATTGGGTCAAGAAAGACACAGTGTTAAGGGACATTTTCCACTGATACTTAATAATAATATGAGCATGCTTGACATTTTAATTTATTTGATCTGGTTTCAGCTTAGCTGTAACTTAAAGTCTGAAAGACAGAGTATGATATGAAGAAGATCAAGGCAAGGACATTATTTTCAATGCCAGCCGTTAATGTTATTGTTAAGTAAAGATGGTGATAACAGTTGCTCTATTTGGTGGCAACACAAAGACACACAAGGACATTGTCTTGGAAGACATTAGTAGTTGTAATTTTGTGGTAAATTTTACTATGGAGCTACATTCTTATACATTTTATTTATTGTATCAGAGATAGACAATAATAAATAATATATTTGGTTAAAATAAGTAGAAAGTAAGTAAATAATAAACAAGCAAAAAATAATATGAATGCACAAAACATGTTTGTTGTAACATCATGTTTACATTTACTCAAGTAACTTAAGGGATTGAGTGAGACACTATTGACAAATTATCTGTGCATGAATTGTATGTGTAGCCTGTGTATTGATATTATGTGTCCTTTATCGCAAAATCAATTTTATGTATTGTGCAATACTTATTAATATTGTTTGCTTTATATGTCTGTATAGCTTATAATGTTCCGCATGTTTCGCGTAATCATCCAGTCAAACAAATTAGTCACACCATTGTGAAAAAATAAGAGGCTTTTTGGCAAGTCTCTCTAAGCCCTTTGCTGCCACCTAGCGGCGCATATAAAGATTACAGAGAATACTGCTGAGCCTGCAGCCTGTGAGTGACTGTCTGCATCTGGTCTAAATTACCTAGCTCCCGTTCTGCCAATCCACCCCCAGTTCTCCTCATCCTTCCCTCCCCATAAACACACACTGACACATCCTCTAGCCCCACTTCACCGCCTCACCACCCCACCACCGACCCCCATTCCATTCAACTTCTGAACTTCCGACCCACTGTATGTTCTGTGAGAGCCTGTCTAGCAGTGAAACAACAGCTTTCTTGTCAGAGGAATACACATTAGAACTGGTGTTAATAATCCCAGGCCTACCTTGAGGGTTGGGATCTCCACCGTGTCATTGACGGCCAGAGACCCCTGCAGGACGGTCCCCGTCATGACGGTTCCCTGGCCACGGATGGAGAAGCAGTGGTCCACCGCCATCAGCAGGGAGCCATGGGGATCTCTGCGGGGGAGGTACGTCTGTCTCTTCAACAGCTGAGGCAGACAGACAGATGAACAGACAAGACGGATGAACAGAGAGACAGACAGACATAGAGAAAGACAGAGAGAGAGCGACAGAGACATAGAGAGACATGCATGCAAATAGTTAACTGCTGTCATAACAGTGAGGCAAGGTCACTGGTGGTCAGTCAGTGAAGCCCTGAGTGGCACTGAAACACACAAACATGTACAAACACCCAAGAACGGCGATCACTAATTAGAACCACATTCAGCTAGCATTGGGTCCGCCTGTCCATTAGCTCAAAAAAAAAAATATATATATACATATATACACACACACACACACACACACACACACACACACACACACACACACACACACACACACACACACACACACACACACACACACACACACACACACACACACACACACACACACACACACACACACAGTCTCCTGCACTGCTTATGTCTGGCCTGGCCCCCCTGGTGTGAGTCATACTGCTTTTTACACCCCAAGGACAGGAAATCCCTTCAGCACTAGTGTGGAAAATTAAGTGCTTTTGATAACATTAAATATAGCCATAAAGTATATTCTACCTGGCCACCTGGCTTTCACCTCTGCTTCGGATCAGATTTGAGTAAAATATTGCTAGACTTGTAACTAACAATACAAGTAATCGATTCCTCAAATGTAAAGACAAGTATCAAACAAACACGAGCTAACACAAAAATAAAGAACCCCACTACCACTTGAATCTAATATCCTCACAAAAAGCAAAAGATCTAAGCCTGAGTCAACCTCTGTGGAATCTCTCTAACCTATATTACCTCTAGATGAGTTTAGCTCCATTAGCTCTAGGTGTGAGGTCTCTGGTCTAACCTATATTACCTCTAGATGAGTTTAGCTCCATTAGCTCTAGGTGTGAGGTCTCTGGTCTAACCTGTATCAGCTCTAGGTTAGCTTAGCTCCATTAGCTCTAGGTGTGAGGTCTCTGGTCTAACCTATATCAGCTCTAGGTTAGCTTACCTCCATTAGCTCTAGGTGTGAGGTCTCTGGTCTAACCTATATCAGCTCTAGGTTAGCTTAGCTCCATTAGCTCTAGGTGTGAGGTCTCTGGTCTAACCTATATCAGCTCTAGGTTAGCTTAGCTTCATTAGCTCTAGGTGTGAGGTATCTGGTCTAACCTATACTTGCTCTAGGTTAGCTTACCTCCATTAGCTCTGGGACTCCCTGGGGCTCATCTGCTTCCGGGGCCTCCGGGCCCCCAGGCTTCGCTGCTACAGCTATCACTGGACACTCCTTGAATCTAGATGGAAAAGAACAGACATTAGGTTTCAATAACGACAAATCATTAATACTGACAATAGACTCTTTTCACAGAGGTGTCATCGTAGGACAAACACAGGTGTCATTCAAAACACTTATTATGGGTCTGCTACTTTTATGTATCAGGTCACATGGTCAATGTGTGTTATCTTCTCTAGTGTAGTCTACTACCCGGGCCCTGGTACATAAAATGAGCGTGCGATGATGCCTCTGTGAAAAGGGTCTGTTGACTTTGATGAGGGTCCATTGATGAAACTATGTCACGACAAATAATTATAAATAAGCACCAAAGAAAATGCAAATACTACTAAGTAAGTATGAATGTTAAGTGCAGTGCCTTTAGAAAGAAAATCTAAAATCAATTAGGGTCGTAACGATGTCTCCTGAAAACACTGAGTGTACACCAACAGTACCTGGTGTTCTCGAGGGTCTTGTGCAGTCTCTTGGTCATCTTCTCAATGGCGCTCTGTCTCTTTGCGGGAGGCAGCAGGTCAGTCTTGTTCAGGATGACCACCATGCCGGGGCAGGTGAGCTCACCGATCAGCAGGCACTCAGCCGTCTGGGTCTGGATGCCCTTTACCACATCCACCACCAGCATCATCAGGTCAATGATCTGGGCCCCTGGGAGAAACACACACACACACACACACACACTATTACTGTACTGTAACTACAACCAATTAAACTAGCTATGCGACACATATCACTTAATAATCTCAAGGGCTGCCATTAGCAAATAGTAGTAGTAGTAGCGTGCGTGCTTGCATGGTTTCTCTAGCAAATAAGTTAATAGGATGTTTAAAGTAATTTGAAACAGTCGTTGAAAAGCTATACAACTCAAGGTTCATATATGTAATGGCTGAAGTTGACAATGGTACAATTTTTTTTTTTTTTTAAATCAGACAGCTACCCCAAAAATAATAGAGAACAACAGGGGAAATGAGAGAGCGAGAGCGAGAGGGAGAGAGAAAGAGAGAAAGGGCTGGAGGGCTGAAATTAGAGCTCCCGCTCACTTGGTTGTCTTGCCTCTTTTTCTTTCCCTGACTTTGGCAGTCTCCCTTTCCTGTGCTCCCCTCTTCTCTCTCGCTCTCCCTCTATTTGGCTCTCTGGCTTTCCTGTGCGCTTGTCACTGGGGACGGGAGGGGAAGCTTAATGCATACCCCAAACCCATGCCTCCCTCTCCCCCTAATCCACAGCATGTGCCCTTCACAGTGAAACCGGCTACACTTAGGCCATGGGTTAAAAGACACAGACAGATCCGTTTCATTATGGCCGCCAGTGAGTGAGTGTGCATGTGTGTGAGTGTGTGTGTGTGTGTGTGTGTGTGTGTGTGTGTGTGTGTGTGTGTGTGTGTGTGTGTGTGTGTGTGTAATAAAACATCAATATAACCAACTGGTGCACCACCGCATATCTTTTTTTTATATCTGTATTGTTGTATAGATCTTATCTGTATCGTATTCATGTGCCTAATTCTGTTGTCTTTACTAATGTGCCCTGCTGCAAGCATTCCCCTATGGGACCAGATGAACGGAGATGAACTTGATTTTTGCCTCTCCTCATTGGTCCTTCGGCTGCATGCTGAGGTGAACACACACAACGTACAACAACATGAGATCTGTGTTATCTTGAAATTCAATATCATTACGTTAAATAAGTCATTCATTCATTCATTCATCAAATCCAGTTTCAAATCAACTGCAATGCGTTTTCGCCCAGTAACTTTTAACACAGAAAGCTCTCCCTCTGCTGGACGGATTTAAGACGCACAGGTGTGTGCGATACAAACCGATACCAGAGGATACTACTCTTAGCTCAGAGACTACAACGTGTCATAAATACAGACGCCAATAAGCAAAACATGTGCCTCGGTTTTAGGGACCCATGTTGTAAAACTTAAAAAATAAATAAAAAGAAAAAAGAAAATTACATCTGGCTACTTCCGAATAACCTTACCTCCAATGATGGTGCGGATAAGCGAGGCGTGACCGGGACAGTCCACCAATGTGAACTGGAGACTCTGGTAGCGGTCCCCGCAGGTCTCCCGCAGGTGGTCCGGCAGGTCCACGGTGAACGAGGAGAAGCCCAGGTCCAGGGTGATCCCCCTCTCCCGGGACTGGGGGTTCTTGTCAAACGCGGCCGTGGACGCGGTGCTGCTGAGCGCCCTGGCCAGGGACGTCTTGCCGCTGTCCACATGGCCCAGCACACCCACGTTAAAGTTCAAGGTTTTGACGCCGACGTCGCCCGAGTCCGCCATTGTTTTTTCGCTTGTCACTTTACCTGTTTCAACGTGAATCAGGACTTTGAACGGCACTCGTTGCGGCGGCCGCCTGTTCGCACCGCCATGGTGACTTGGTTAAAAGTTCACGTCAACATCAGCAGGTAGAGCGGTTTGCGTGAAGTCCACTTTTTCCTGGTTGTCAATACGTTCCGCCCTGCAACACAAATAAAGCGGAACGTTTGATGAATACACGCGAATAAATAAGAAAGGAAAAACAAGACCGTTCAAAAAACACTGTGAGCCACGGTATAACCGACAGGCGTTGTAATGGGGGATCCGTGCATTTTTGTTGTTGTTGTTTTATTTATTTATCCTTGGCCGGAAAGACTGAATAATTGATTCATTTGTTTCTGCTACGCCAAAGCAAACCGAAACACAAACGGAAGTTACAGTGACTGGCGTGACGCTTAGCCAATGAAAGGGGCTATGCTTGGTGAAACGGTCCAATAGATTCTTCGCGTCGAGCAAATAGGCGGGACTTCCTCTCTTTCCCCCCTAGTAACCCACATGGAAACGCACATCTCTGTGTTTTGAGTTTCCCCGCCGACTGCACCGGCAAAAAAAAAGCTAAGCTAGCCATCGGTGGCACATTCTTTGCCTGATTTGTGCCTTTATTGTTTATTTTAAGTAATTCCCCCATCAATTAATCCCACCATGAAGATCGAGGAGGTGAAAAGCACCACCAAAACCCAGCGGATCGCATCACATAGTCATGTGAAAGGACTGGGGCTAGATGAGGCCGGGAATGCTAAACAGACAGCATCGGGGCTCGTTGGACAGGAGTCCGCGAGAGAGGTAATATAATTAATCATGCTTAATGTCGTTTTTGACGCGAATTATAATTGGGGGATTATTGGATAATCGGTGGCCGGGTTGCTAGCTACACAAGCTGCACAATCGTGAATAGGTTTAGCATGCTTACTCATGGCAGTGACGACAGCGGTGTCGCTGTTTCCCAACCTGGTCCCTGACTTGTATGACTTGGATTCATAGAGCATTTTCAGAAGCGTAGTATTATATGCAAGACATCATGCCACTTCTTTTAACCTCTATCAAGTGAAGGGGCGTATCAGTTATATTAGTGCAATTCAATAAATATTACTGTTGAGTCCATTATTGCAGTTCAATTCCTAACGTGTGTATTGTCTATTATTAGGGAAATTATGTGTACCAGGAGAGAGAGCCTTTTTTTCCCCCTACCATCCAATTTCCCACACATGCCAAAGAAAGAGTTCAAATTAAAGTCCCCGATCCAATGTATGTTATTTAATGCTTTATGTTTCCTTGTAAAGGCTTGTGGCATCATTGTCGAGTTGATCCGCTCAAAGAAGATGGCAGGAAGGGCCGTTTTACTGGCTGGGCCGCCAGGTACAGGCAAGGTACTGTGGACATTTCCCTATCATTATTGTCGCAGTCATATCTGTAAGTGAAAATACCATCTGCGTTTATTCCCAGAGTCTCTCAACAGCTAAGAATGAAATGAAAAGAAAATGTGATCTCTTGAGCTTTGCTCTCCATGTCTTTCAGACCGCCCTGGCCTTAGCGATGGCACAGGAGCTGGGGAACAAGGTGCCTTTCTGCCCCATGGTGGGCAGTGAGGTCTACTCCACTGAAATTAAGAAAACAGAAGTACTGATGGAGAACTTCAGGAGAGCCATTGGTGAGTTGTCATTACAAAAACACACACACACACAAACACATACCATGGGCACACACCGTTGTTCCTAAATAGTCCCTAATAGACCAGACAAGGTGCCCTACTCCATATGGCTGGCGGCTGAGCTAAAAGGCGAGGGATGGGATTTGTGTGAGCGGTGTTGACGGCGAAGGAAGGCTGTATCTGATTCTGCGGGGAAGGGGCTTTGTCTGAATCGTTGACGTTAACTGTCACAGGGAAGGAAATGGGTTTTAGGCTGAGAGGAGGTCATCAGCAGCACAGTCGCTCCACCCACAGTCACACAGCGTCAGGGTGAGTGGACGCACAAGCGGGTGAGCGAGGGGGAGGCGGAACAGTAATCTGGGTGGTGGGTGGGTGGGTGCGTGCACAGATTCTGTGTCCGTCATCACCGTCTCGATAAGGGCACCCATGACAGACACTGGGCTACAAGCGTGCCTCTGTGCACGAGATCAGCCACCTGTACGCACACACAGAGTGAGGGTCACATTACATAGAATGACGTGTGTGTTGTACACTGGGCTGATGTGTTCGCAAACTTGAAGTCACATTCTTCCGATACGATAAGTCAATTGTACAGGAATTTGTGAGTTGAAGGTCAAGTTGGAAGTTCTATACTAACTGCATGCGCGTGTGTCCTTGTGTCGTCGTTGCCCGCCTATAGGTCTGCGTATCAAGGAGACCAAGGAGGTTTATGAAGGCGAGGTGACAGAGCTGACCCCATGTGAGACTGAGAACCCAATGGGCGGCTATGGGAAGACCATCAGCCATGTCATCATTGGCTTGAAGACGGGCAAGGGCACCAAGCAACTCAAGGTGAGTCGATTGGCGTTGTACCAGGATATCTTCAGTCACAGCACGGTGCATTCCAAGTCTCACCAGAGGTCTGTTTGCGTCCTCAGCTGGATCCCAGTATCTACGAGAGTCTGCAGAAGGAGCGCGTGGAAGTGGGCGATGTGATCTACATTGAAGCCAATAGTGGAGCAGTCAAGGTATCTCTTATGTGAACTTTGGAAAACCAACACTAGAGAACCCTTTTTGCTTTAATCTCCACATCTGTTAAATGTAATAACTGTTTGTAAACGCACCAGTCACAAAATGTTTCCAAACTCCTTAAAAACGTTCAAGGTCTCGTTTGAGACATCCTCTGTCCCTTTTTACAGCAGCTCTCTTCTTTCACCACAGCCCTGTGTTGAGACTCTGTTTCATCTCTCCTGTAAGCTGGAATTAACCTCTCATTCCTGCACTTCTTCACAGGCCCGACCCTCTACTCTTATCCCTCCATCTCTCCCCTTGTGTCTGTTCCAAACCAGGGGCCCCCTGGCCCCCAGTGCTGACGGAGCATGTTGACAGTAGCCTTTAATCAGCGCAGGTGGGCCAGAGCTGCACTGTATGCGTTGTGTAGCCCTGGGTGGAGTGGGACACCACATTTGTTACTGCTGACAGGCGTCTTGGCAGCAGTACCCCCCACCCCCATCTTCCCCATCTCTTTCATCCCCTCGCCTTGCGCCCGGATGGTTCAATAATACACCTGCTCACCTCCCCCTCTCGCGCTTATATGGCCGCTTTTGTTTGAATCCACAGCACGTAAAAACTACCCCGGCGTCTCCCCTGCTGTCTGTCAGTTGGTGGTTAATTCGTTCCTTTGTCTCCACAGAGACAAGGTCGCTGTGACACCTTTGCCACCGAGTTTGACCTGGAGGCCGAGGAGTACGTGCCGCTGCCCAAGGGGGACGTCCACAAGAAGAAGGAGATCATCCAAGATGTCACCCTGCATGACCTGGATGTGGCCAACGCTAGGCCTCAGGTGCGTAACCCCTAGCGACAGGGTCCAAAATGAACCTGCCACCAGCTAATGGCTGATGGATTTGACATTTGGCAGATACAAAAAGTCGGGGTTACATATTAAAACAATTGCTTTTAGATTTTTCCACTCTGGCATGTAAAAAGACACAATTCTAGAAGTAAATTTTGGACCCTGCTTCATAATATATGATGCTTCATAATAGAAACATAAAACATGGATGCCCTTTCACTGATCCGATATCCGACCACCTGTTTATGACCTGTTAATGTTCCACCTCAGGGAGGCCAGGACATCCTCTCTATGATGGGACAGCTGATGAAGCCCAAGAAGACAGAGATCACAGGTAGGCATAGGGTATGTTGATCTGGCCGCTGCAGTGCCCGCAGGCTATGATCGTTCTCACTGTGCCCTTGCTTCTCGCCCGCCAACCAGACAAGCTGCGGACAGAGATCAACAAGGTGGTGAACCGCTACATTGACCAGGGTGTGGCGGAGCTGGTGCCCGGCGTGCTTTTTGTGGACGAGGTGCACATGCTGGACATCGAGTGCTTCACCTACCTTCACCGGGCGCTGGAGAGCACCATCGCCCCCATCGTCGTGTTCGCCTCCAACAGGGGCAACTGCCTCATCAGGTCAGAGCGTGGGGAATGTTTGGATGTTCTCTTTGGTGGTTTTGATGGGGAGTTAAGATCATTATCTATACCTGCACTTAGGGCTGGGCAATATATCGATATTATATCGATGTCAAGATATGAGACTAGATATCGTCTAAGATTTTGGATATCGTGATGTTGCATAATTGTCTTTTCCTGGTTTTAAAGGCTTACAATAAAGTAATGGAAAAAAAGAGAAAATACTCATTCACACTCATTCATGTACATTTTCCCCGCAGTCATCAGTTTATGACGAAATGATTGTGACAGAAATTACCCTAGGTTGATTGAGGCAAGGGTGGGTTTACATAAGTTTCTTCCATAGACACTTTGGCATGTAAAATAACGTCAGCCGCAGTGGGAAGTGACATGTTGCAGGTTTAAGTAGATTTTTAAGACGGGGCAGCAGGTGTTTCTGTGTATTTACATGCGTCTCCTTCACCAGAGGGACGGAGGACATCAGCTCTCCTCATGGCATCCCGCTGGACCTGCTTGACCGTGTCATGATCATCCGCACCATGCTGTACACGCCACAGGAGATGAAGCAGGTGAGTCTCGTTACCACGGCAACAATGGGTAGCTGGGATGCGCGATTAACGAACCTTATACACTTTCATTGACACCACTGTGTTTGTTTGCAGATCATCAAGATCCGAGCTCAGACGGAAGGGATCAACGTGAGCGAAGAAGCACTTTCACACCTGGGGGAGATTGGCACCAAGACCACACTGAGGTACGCCGTGCAGCTGCTGACCCCGGCCAGCCTGCTGGGCCGCGTCCAGGGGAAGGAAGGGGTGGAGAGGGAGCAGGTGGAGGAGATCAATGAGCTCTTCTACGATGCCAAGTCCTCCGCCAAGATCCTTCAGGATCAGCATCACAAATTCATGAAATGAAACTCCCATCGCTGCACTTATGATTTCTAGGTTTTATTTTGTCAACTCTGTTTTTTTCTAGTTTATGGCGGCCGTGTACAGTTGAAAAATTATGTCTGTGTTTCCATATCCGCTTTTCCCAGAGTCCATCGTTCAGGTTCATCTGGTTGTTACTATTCACAGTGGAAGGTTATGTTTGAGGCAAATACGTTTTATTCATTTTGTAATTAAAATATTTTCTATTTCCAATAAAATGTTGTCATTTTTTATTTGCACACAGCCAACTGCTAAATTACCACAATAACTGAGATAGACTCAAATCAACATTTATTGACAAGCTTACAGATTTTGTCATTGCCTTTTAATCTTGTAGCCCTAACGGTGGTTAATAGTGGAGACATAACCTAATAACCCTGTAACAACACATTACGTAATGCTATCACTGCGTTATGTAATCATAATGAGGTCAAGTGGGAGTTGGCTGCTAATTGTGCCCAGTGCAAGAGCTAAACTTGATGAAGCAACCCAACAACTATGCTGCGCATCTCTGGAACACAAACAATCTTATAAGTAGCCTAACCCTCAACATTTGAATCGGGGACACAAAACCACACTGTTCATGGATGCTTTTAGTTAAGTTACGTTATTTGAGTTTTTTTTTTGTTAGTTTATCTATACTTTATTGTTCTTATAAATCAATTATTTTCTAATAAATTGTCTGTCAATTGCCTCTTTCATAAATTGTCTTAATCTTTGTAAAGCATCTTGAAATGTATTTTTAAGTTAGAAAGATGATGAATACTGAACAGATATTCACACTCCGAATTACAGCGATTTGATGACTTACATAATGCGGTGATATTACATAATGTGTTGTAACAAACCCTAACAGTGGTTAATGGTGGTTAGATTAATTGTAACGTATGTAGATTGTTCTGTTTTGAAAAAATATTGATATTGATAAATATTGATATGCAGCATGGGGGAAAGCCCAAGCCAAATGTTCCACTTTGTGGGACAATAAATTGAATCTTGAATCTTGAAATTTCTTCAGCTGTCTCCAACATGGAGGTCACCAATCAAACTCAATGAATACCAGAATTGGCATTAATATACAAAAAGTGCACACAAAGTAAATTATGTTTACTGTGCTAGAATATCAGGGTGACCATTTCACAAAATAGATATTTAAAACCAGCTTATCCTTCAAAATGGGTTATATCCAATGAAGGTTGAGCAAGGCTTTGTTACTTCCTGATAGGCCGAGTCGAGGGCTTGCTGAAGGCAGTCTCTCCACCTGACCTCGCTGAGCTGAACACAGAAGGTGCAGTTTTACCCATCTTCTCTGTAAATGAAGACACACAGAATGTGGTGTTAGACATGTCGCCATGAGAGTATAAAGCAGTGGAATGCAGTGTATAAATATACCAACATAAACCCCCAAAGACATTGGGTCAGCACAGTTTGGCAGGAATCCATCCCTCATTTTGACAAACCCAGACAGCTCTGTATATGGAGTGGAAATTCAGAAGCAACGAATGCCCGGGCAGGCAAACCCCCACCCCCTATCACCATTATCTCATGAAATGTAAACTACCTCTAGATACGAATCGCCTCACTCCCACCCATAGAACTGTATTCACAAGACGTGAGCTCACCACATTCTTCCATCACTTCAAAGGTCTTGCTCTTCATGGGCCCTTTGGTGCCCAGCGTGTCTTTAGCCTCAACCAGGTCCTCAGCTCTCACCTCAGGACGCTGCTCCTGGGCCTCGTCTTCCCCTTGCTGAAGAGTACCGAGGCGTGGAGAAATCAACCAAGGGAATTCAGAAACAATTACGAAATATAGACGTCCACAAGCAACACATCTTGTTGTTTCCATATTGTTGTTTTTGAGACAACAGTGAGCTTACTTGCGACATGGTGGGCGAGTTGTAGTGTAGATTATCCTATGATGAATTCTTCCCTTCTACTGGCTGTTCTGGTTGTTCTTAGTGTGCACAGCTGAGATTCTCAAGTGCACTATAAATCTGTTTGTAGGTCCAATAGCTATGCAGGACTCCTCCTCCTTGTTCTCTCTGGTTCTGGTTATGCTCATGGCATGCTGTTTTCCACTGCATAATTAGGCGACGATTACATCACTGACAAAAAACTGATCCCAGTGAGTTACAGCTTCCCAACTGAAGTTTACAGAAACAAAGCCATACCTCAAATACACTTGAGCCTCAACACTTGCGTTGGAGGTTTCTTTTTACTATATTTAGCCTGAATGAGCATTACCATTATTAACAGCTTTTAACATGATTTGGTCAAAGTAAAGAAAGGATTACAGTATGAGAGAGGCATGTCGCTTCCTCATCTTGCCGTCTTCGTAATTATGTCATTAGTGTTCCCCAAGGGGAGGTTATTTTGAGCCAGTGATTAAGGGGGGAAAGGACAATTCACATTCAGAAACTATTTCTACTGTCGTATACGAGTTAAAGGTTGAACGTACGATACAATAAATATCTCCTACAATATTACAAAAAATGAACATCCAGACAGATAAGATTTGATTTAAACCATTGAATAACTCAATGGCATTATATTAGATAGTTCAGAGGCATGAGAAGTACAGAGGCATGAGAAGAACGATATATTTTGAAACACTGAAAATGACACAATAAAAATAAAAAGAAACAAATATTAGCTTTCACAATACCCTTAGTATTCCATTAAAGGATATTAATATATAGACTTAAATGAAAATCACATTTCCCTTGAAACTACCTTTTGTAACACAATTTGCTGAACTGACACAATGTCCAGTTCAGGCATACACTGTGCAGTTGTGTGTATAAACAGTCCCACTCTAGAAAAGTCTATGAGGAATCTCATGTTTCTTTGTTACCCTGCCTCATTGTTTAGAGTCATGACAACCAACTATCAGCTTGCGTTTAATCCTCCATGTTTGATGAGGAGCAGAAGGTTGCTTCCAGCCAGCATTTACACACAGCTCACGCGCTTTTCTTCCTGTGTTGGGGCAAGAGCTGAGTCCTCACAAAGTGAACCAGCTGAGTCTCGGTCAGCAGGGTGGTTACGAGCACACACAGCAGACAGAGCGCTCCCACAGCGATGTGGACCAGACGTAGCGGCCAGCCGCTGTCGCAACAGAACACACCCTGGAATCAAAAGCACAAAGCCATGCCAGAAAGGCATATCAACCAATACAAAAGATACACACAAAGACCATCCCAGTTTAATCCCAGTCAGTTAGATTCTCCCTTTCAATTGAGACATAGATTGTAAAATGTATTTAAATGTTTTATGTTGTAAAAGTTGATTCATTAATTGTTGATGTAAGAGACATGATTGTAAAAGTTGATGAATAAATTGTTGACGTAAGACACATGATTGTAATTGTTGAATGAATGGTTAATGTAGTAACATGGGGACCGGGTACCTCAGACAGAGCGGTGACCACGGCGCTCAGGGCGAGCACCAGTAGCAGGACCGGGGAGGGCAGCAGGCCTCTCAGGGGAGCCCAGGGACTGGAGTGGAAGTAGCGGTGTATGTAAACAAGGCTGTGCAGGATGCGGAGGCCCATGTTCAGACAGTTGGCCATTATGAAACCCACTGCTCCAGCCCACCACGTCAGCATGTAGGAAAGGAGGAGGAATGACACGGAGAGAGCCAGCATCACCACGTTGTACCTATGGAAACACACACACACACACAGAAAGTTGACTAAGCCAAAGTCTACTGTATGTATAATCATTTCAACTGTGTGTGTGTGTGTGTGTGTGTGTGTGTGTGTGTGTGTGTGTGTGTGTGTGTGTGTGTCGTGTGCAGTTCTTACTGGTCCACCTCCTCTTGGCTCATAACAGCAAACACAAAGCATTCACTGACTCCATTCACAGCCAGCATGAGAACATAGCAGCTATAGCATCTCAGCAAAACAGGCCCTGGAACACAAGAAACAAAGCATTCGGTACGACGACATGACTACTGACGAACATGCCCCGCGTTCCTGCTCTCTCCGGCCTGCTGTCTAGCAGTGGTGGACTGACCTGCCCCGCTGCTCAGCAGAGAGCCGCCGTAGATGTCCAGGGCCAGGTGGGAGTAGGCATAGCCAAACACTGTGATGACCAGGCCGATCACAACCACCAGTTTCAGCAGACACTCCAGCACCTCGGCTGCAATGGACACATCCTCCTTGTTGGCAAACATGTCGCCAGAGGAATGAATACAACAATGTCAATGGGATTAACCTGTTACAAGTTACTATCACCAGATACCAAGATTCATTCAACACCCTAGATACAGGCCGCCAAATGTTCATGACAAAACGTGCAAGGGACACTTTTAAATAAACACATATGCACCACGCTGTGTCAGCTCAAATTCGAACACGATGACCTTCGATGTTACGAAAAGAACACGACCGAGTTCGGAGCAGAGTAGAAAACTGGTTGACGGAGAATGGCAAAAACATAGTATTTTACACCGTTTTTTTTCTAAATGATGGTATTATTTTAGTTACAGAGATACAATTGAATACATTACTATATTCAAGTTCATAGAAAACATCCTAAGGCGAGAAATTGGCTTTTACTTCCACAGATTCCCACCTGTTTCTGACTCTTGACATTGCGTCCTCTCTCCAGTACTTTAGCAAAGAAGACGTAGAAGCTTTCCTCTATGGGCAGGAAGATGAAGCGTGCCACCATGGAGCCCAGGTTGTTGACGATGTCGTAGACGCCCTGCTCCCCAAAGCTGAGGACGTTCAGGAAGGTCATGACGTAGCGCTCCCCCTCCGTCAGGATCTGCTTCAGGAAGGACTGCTTGAAGAAGCTCCACGTCAGCCTGGCCAGCGTCCAGTCAATGGCTGGCTGCAGCACCAGCCACACAGAGAGGGGGGAGACCTGGGAGTTAGCGCTGGTGGATATCAGAGCACTGAAGACACTACCAGGCACCCAGGGACATTGGCTCAGGCTTTAAGCGTCTGACAGCGGCTTAGTAAAGTGTGTCAAAACGATAAGATCTGCTTATCACTGTGAATGACACATTAAGTAAAAGATGACAATATAATCAATAAAGTATTGAAAAGGTTGCTCTGTAAAATCAATTACTTTGACTGAAAAGACACTTCAGACAGTAAGTTTGGAAGAATTACAAGGTTTTAGATACACAATTCACCTCAGAAAATTACATGCATTTCCTTACAGATATTATTATTATTATCATCATACAGGGAATATATTGATATTTTAACCTGGTAGGGCACTGCACATATATTCAACACCACAATCTGTTGATATAATTAATATCTATAATCCCTACCTCTCCACTAGCTGTGCGGGGCAGCAGGTCACCAACACTGTAAATAGGAAAACATTTCTTGTTTGCTTCTTCAGATCCCAGGAAACGAAGAAAATAGATGACGTAGCAGAACACAAGAAACCCGGTGTACACCAACTGGGAAACAAAACAAAACCCACATGTTAAAATGGCAATAAAGTGAACACAACAAAAGAAGACATCACATAATGAACGTTAACCAACAGCGGGGAGACGACTGCATCTCACTCATTCACCTGAGCAGCAGAGAAGATGTACAGGCCCCACTCTGGAGCCGACACCACCAGCACGACAGTGAGAACGCACTTGGCGACCATCGCCGAGCTCTCGGCTACCACCTTCAGCCGGACAAACATGTGGGCCTGAGCCAAGACCCAGAGGGGCTCAGCCAGCAGCTCCTGCAGCGCAGCCAGGGCAAAGAGCCCCACGGCGGGGGCATAGTGAGGGATGTCCTGGGGATCGGGGACCTCTAGAAGCCACAGCCACACGCACACCAAGATGGATGCCCAGAGCACTCCTAGGGGCAACCTGCAATACAGTTCAGAAAGAAATACACACACACATAACATAAGATAAGATAAGATAAACTTTATTAATCCCACACCAGGGAAAATCCACTTGTTACAGCAGCACAGGAGTCAAAAGTAGAGGAAAAGAGTGATTGTGAGTGATGAATAAAAAATAATAGGATATATAACCTGAGATAAATAGCACACAAACAACACATGGCTGGGTTAAATCAACAGGAAGTATTGATCATTTAAAGAATCTGAATAGCAGTTGAATAAAATCCAACCTACGTCAGCCACAACAGGTTGATGGTCTGCCTCCAGTTCTGGCCCGTTTTAGAGCTCCCACTGAGACAAGCCCTTCGAAACGCTTCTCTGGACAGGAAGACTAGCGTGGAGTACAGCAGCATCAACCTGACAATCACACACATAAGAAATCACACACACACACACACACAACAAAACAACACAGAAATAGGATATGATGACCCAGTTCCCCTTACACACACATGCGTGTGCACACACACAGGTCATCTTTGATTACATGTCATGGTGGTTTAAAAATCTAGGCCTAAGTGACTGTCCATCACTACTACTGCACTCTTTTGCCTTCAAACATCCTATCTTTCTATTTCACACACACACACACACACACACACACAGGCTCCCCCCCCCCCCCCCACACACACACACACACACACACACAGGCTCCAAGGACAGACAGACAGCTTACCTCACGTTTACCACCCCGATCAGCTCTTTAGACACAAAACGTAGTGTGACCGCATTCATCAAAAACGTGAGCACACGGAACATCACCTATAAGACAAAGAGAGCATTGAACTAGCATTGATTTTGATGCGGACCAAGTTTAAATTATATCTATAACTATAACTTTATCGATAGATGAGACGTATAATTTGGTGTTAATGTACCTGTAGCAGCACATTGTATGATGCGAGGGTGGACGCCTTCTTGAGGACGTCTTGAGAGCTCATTTTGAAGTCTACCTGGCAACCAGGTAAAGTTTTAGCCTATCGAGAATGTGCGTCGAGGTCAACATTCAAAGCAGTACAATGTCAAAGAAAATATGGAATATATACCACGGACATATTTCGATACCTATCCATACTAATGGATAGCTAAACAAGTCATCATCTAACGTAGCGATGAATGACTTTTCATCAGTGAAGGCAGGAGTCTTCCCACTTCCGTACACAGTGGAAGGGGACTCCACGTCATGACGTCAGCGTCAGCGACGTCACTCTCTTCCTCGCCGATAGGGGGCGTAGACATCCTTCTGTGGGTTTCGTTTATGGGAACAACTAACACCACACTACACATGGAAACACAAAAGGTACATACATTTCATTTATTTTGGTTGGTGGCTTATTTAAGATGGCTAAACATCTTGAAAAGGCAAGTATGCCCCTAAGCAAGAGAAAACGAAAACAGATATTCTACAAATATATCACGTAGGTGAAGTTACATACCCTGTTGAGTTCACATATGTTGTTTAGATTTTGATTTTAATCGGCGATGTCCTTGGACAGAGGTTGGGAACCTTTTCATTTTAAAGAGCCACACATTTTAATTACTTGAAATTGTTCTTAAAATGGCCAAAGAACAGTTTACATAATTGTCATCCAACCTTTTTAAGGAAGTTCATTCATTGCAAATTTAGGCTGGAAAGAATGATACATTGTCATATTCCCTTTTTTGGCATTTCATTATACTCTGATTGTAGATTGCAGTATTATGTTAAATAGATGTTCAATTTGACCTGGAAATTTGTACAATGAAAATGTAGATTTATATTTATATATTTTGTGTGAAATGAAATTTCAATTTCAGCCTTGTTGGTCAGCCATATGCACTGAAAGAGTCAAGCCGGCTCTAGAGCTATAGGTTCCTGACCCCTCTGTCCGAGGATGTTTTTGTGGCAGCCCAATCAGAAGCACATGATACATGCCAGTTGGTGTATTTTTAATAAGATGTAAATGATGGACAGTAAAAAAGTAAATCCATACCAAATCAATATACATGTTGCAACAATATACATATACACTATCTATATACAATATTTTGATAGGTCCTACCTTTTGTCAAGTAGCATTATTATTATCATGATTATTATTATTATTGTAATTATGGCCTTGTCTTAAAACAAGAACATGTGATATAGCAGTTCTTAGCTTGTTCTTTCCATGGCACATTTTAATTAGCTACTCTTTTAAATGCAAGATGCAAAAAAAGTGAAAATACATACTATATATATATATATATACTTTTTTTTTTTTTTTTTTTACAAAAATAGCATTGATTAATTAACAGGCCATGTTGAATGGATACATGATGTTCTTTGTTGGTGAGAGAATTGAACATGCAGTTAACAAATTTACACTTTCACAACACATTGTACTATATTGGAAGGTTCAATCGCTGTTTTGCTATTCTAATACATAACAAAAACTCACTAGATTACCACAACATGGCATGTGGCATGTTAGTATGATTGAATAGATTTTACATCAAGTAGGGCAAACCGATTCCTCACCTTTCACCTTATTATACTTCATTCATCATGTCGAAGACAATTTAGCATGCATAGAAATATAACACCTATATGTACAAAGACCAATTCTGACAAATGTATACTCTTATTGTAATAATTAGAATTAAGTACCCAGTGAGGTCCAAATAATTTTGGACCTTGCATAAATACTGCAACTAGTACACTTTATTAATTTCCTTGCCTGATTTGACAAACCGCTAAATACTTATTTACAGTACCTTACTGTACCTTACCGTCTAACGGCATTCATCTACATTAACTATCCCTATTTCTCTAGTAGGTGCTCCATCTTGGGGTTGATGAAAGAGAAACCAGCAAATGCGGCTTGGTCCATGGAGTCTATGAAGTTCTTATCGCTGTAGGACAGACGGGGCTTTTCACTGAGGAACTCTCGGTCAAAGTTGCTGCAGTCGTTTGCCGCTTTCTGTTATTGAAGGGAAAACAAACAACAATGAAGTTCATGGACGAAAGTACCCAATTCTTATGAAGTGAACACAATAGTGGAACATACCACTTTTGGTTTGAAGGGGGGTTCTATTTCCCTTCTTTCCAAAGCCGG
Source organism: Merluccius polli (assembly GCA_030340625.1). Classification (NCBI taxonomy): domain Eukaryota; kingdom Metazoa; phylum Chordata; class Actinopteri; order Gadiformes; family Merlucciidae; genus Merluccius; species Merluccius polli. Next base: position 263,210 of record JAOPHQ010002004.1, on the reverse strand, counting down.
CCAGTTGATCGTTTTGAAGAAGGGATGTGTACAAATGTTACCCACAATTCCTAGCCTGCGAGAGGGGTCTCTCTCGAACAACTGTAGACGGGGGCGAAAAAAAACAACATAAGTTCAAAAGGTGTACAAGTAATGATTCTTATAGCAAAACCTGTGCAAGTTATGCTAAAGAAGAGTCTGATTTTGAGAGGAAGGTGTACATACCTTTTCCATCAGGTCCTTAGCCTCCTTGGTAATCCAGCGGGGGTAATGGGGCGTGTCCATGCGGATGGACTCAAACAACTCATCCTCGTCATCTCCATGGAATGGAGACTGTCCAATGAGCATCTCATACAGCAAAACCCCAAATGACCACCAGTCAACAGAGAAGGAGTACTTCTGTCCCAGCAGGATCTAATGGAGGCATCATCACATAAGATGATGACATCATCATCATCATCACCACAGGGGAATACCTTTAATGGACATTTTGGAGTTTGTGTTCTGTGATCTGATGGGACCACTATACCTCTGGAGCAATGTAGTCAGGGGTACCGCAGAACGTTGTGGCCCGGTTCTCTCCAAACACATTCTCCTTGCACATGCCAAAATCTGCTATCTTTATGTGTCCCTCATGGTCCAACATCACATTGTCTAACTTCAGATCTCTGGAAGCAGAACAAAGCCTCATTCAGGGGAAAAGCCTTCCAACAGCTGTCTTTATTTAAGGGCACTTAATGTACAGTCGAGTGTGTGAGTGTCTCTGGTGCTGCTGACCTGTAGATGATTCCTTTGGAATGCAAGAACTGAAGGCCACAAATGATCTCAGCCGAGTAGAACCTGGGGAGTCAGTGCAACAGTCATTAACACACCGCTGACTAACAGGTCTGCCAACAGGTATCAGCCTGTCGCCGTCTCCCTGCAGCCCAGCACCGGTGTCCCTGTAGACTGTAGTGCAGTGTAAAGATGAATTATTGAGGAGGAGATTTTGTAAAGAGCGGTTGAATAGCGTGCTAATAATTTGAAACCCGAGAGTGGCCGTCAACTGAAAGATTAGACTGATACTGACCAGCTTCTCTTGTCAACCATGCCACGTAATGAAGACCAAACTGTCCTTACAGAACAAACTGTCCTAACAGAACAGATGCTGTCACCGTGATCCTCTGGCTGGTAACTCAAACTGACAAGGAGTAAATATGTAAGTAATAATAAGTAAACCTAACCTTTTGTACATCCAAGTCTTCAATGTACACACACACACACAATCAGTACAGTACACCTGCACATCAGACATACTATATCTGAAAAGCCAGGAAGTTCTCCAAGTACTTCCAGATGTCGTGATAGCACGGCTTTGGGACAGGCTGTGTACTGTGTGTAGAGTTGAGGGGCTGGGCCAGATTATCTGTGGCACTTGGTCAACAGGTTGGCGGCAGGCAGCCACAGAGAGAACAGGGCCTTTGTGCTGATTCAGGACACAGTGGAAACTCTATAGTTGAGACACTGCCCAGGGAAAAATAATTGCATAACCAGGAAACCAAAACCAGGAGACACTTTCCATTCCACTTTGGCAGCCCGTGGAAGGAAACACAAGCATGCATGCCGGTTGCCAAACAAAAGCTCAAACAAGCGGGAATGCGCAGTTAATGATTAATGTCGTAAGAGGAGTGAATATTCAATATCTTGTTTCTCTGTTATTTTATTTTTGGCTCCCGCTGGGTCGATTGTCAAAATATAACCGAGGGACGACCGCATTCTCAGCGTTCTTTGTGAAAGCAGGTGGGGAAACGTTGCAGCTCAGCTTTGATTATAGCCTGTGTGTGTGTGTGTGTGTGTGTGTGTGTGTGTGTGTGTGTGTGTGTGTGTGTGTGTGTGTGTGTGTGTGTGTGTGTGTGTGTGTGTGTGTGTGTGTGTGTTCTATATTCTGTCCTGCCTCACATTGCCTCGAGTCTGTTGTTTTGGCGGAAAGCAGTGTGATGGCCTTGTAGTTTGACACGTACAATACGACTAGTAGGCGAGCATTCTTCAATTACATACAGTGACTAAGGATGGTGAGCAGTTAGAAGAGGATCGGGTGTCACATAGCCGGTGTTAGCATCATAAAGAAAGCCTGCTGTCATCCAACAGGTCTAGCTCACTTGCTTAATGAGCAGTTTCACTACAGATGACCGATCGAATTGCACCGTCGAAAGCACGCATTGAAACAATGAAGTGAGGGGTTATAAGAGGGAGTTATATTGGTGTGAATAATGGGGATGTATTCAACAAATCCTGGGTATGTTTTAAAAATGCCACCCATGCCACAGTTGCTAGTTGTCGTTTCCTGAACAACCCTAATTTACTAGGCAAATAAATCCCATTAAGAAAAGGACACACACACCTGCACACGTTTACTGCTAACATGAGTGTAGCCTACTCCTTACAAGGGTAGATGCACTAGTAGCCAGGAGCTAATAAGACCTCTGGAGAGCCAGAGCTTCCCTTAGCCGCCTGGTTTCCTTCAGCACACTTTGACTGGTTAAGGGCTTGTGTCACTACTGAGGGGAGTGTTATGTAATCATCTTGGACTATAAGTAGGAGGTTGCACTCACATGGATCTGTAGAGGTCAAAGCGGCCCTTCTCTTGAATGTGAAACATCAGGTCTCCTCCATTCAGATACTCCATCACAAAGAACAGATGCTCCTGGCAACGAGACGCAAGTTGTATGCAGTTAAAGGAAACGACAGGACACAGTGTAAAATTGAAGCAAAAAGATGCATCACAAAAGACAAGCTAATAAATGCACAATCCCTTGCAGGAGCGGGTTCTACCTTGGTCTGGAAGGTGGAGAAGAGGTGTGTGAGGAAGGGGTTATCCCAGGCCAAGGCCAACACCCTTTTCTCCACCATGGTGCACTCCACGTCGTCATCCATCAGCACCACGTCCTTCTTCAGAGCCTTCACGGCAAAGTACTCCCCCTGCCCCTTCAGCTCCGCGAGGAGAACCTGGTGGATCGGTAGAGGAGTAGAGTAGGAGAAGAGGGGGAGTAGGGAGCGAGCAGGTGGAAAGGAAAGGAGAGATAACAGAAGAGCGGAGAGACGAATGGAGAGGTGATCACAGAAGGGAAGAGATAAAAGGAGAGGAGATAAGTGTAGAGGAGAGAGGAGACAAGAGGGAAGGGGATAGTAGAAACGATAGGATGAAATGAAAAGGAGACGAGGAGAAAGAAGAGGAGATAAGAGTTGATGAGAGAAGAGAATAAGTGATAAAGAAAAGAGAAGAAGCAAAAAAAGAGAGACAAAGGATCAGAAAAGACACGGCAGGAGACTAAACAAAAAAAACAATAATGATTTGCAGTAATTTGCATGGCACGATTAATTGTCATCTTGTTGTCTGCAATCTCTCTGTTAGGCCTACCTTGCCAAAACTGCCCTTTCCAAGGACTTTGTGGAAGATGAAGTTGTCCACGTTGATGCCGGTGAGATGGGTGAGGCCAGACACAGGTCGTGGGCTGGACCCCTCCCATACTTTGCCATATTGTCCCCCATCTAGGACACAAACAACCATATGCACACATGATCAATCATGTTAAGCAAATTACTGCCACATCCACTTCAGACAATAACATTACTACAACATCCACTTCCAAGATAGACCAAGATAATCTACAAGTAGAAAAAGTGTTTCTCTATAGAAACAATGATGCTACCGCATTATACCACATATATACATTTGTGCTTTTCTCTGCATATGTTAATACCTCGATTCAATACATACATACCAGAAAGACATACTAACCATTAACATCCAGATTAGCGTTTTTGTTAACCTCCTCATAAACTCCAATATCTTCCAGATTATTGGGGAAGTTGGGATCCGAGCGGCGGGTGGACGACTTCTGACAGAGAAAAACAGAAAAACATAGATTCTAGATAATTATGCAAGTCATTATGTATATATAATAATAATAATAATTGATTGCATTTATATAGCGCTTTTCAAGACACCCAAAGCGCTTTACATAGTGTGTGGGGGATATGACACCTCATCCGCTACCAGAGTGTAGCACCCACTTGGGTGATGCATGGCAGCCAGTATGCGCCAGAACGCTCACCACACACTGGCTAAGCGGAGAGGTATGAAACTAACCAATTAGAGACCAGGGGATGATTAGGGATATATTATGTTAGTTAGATAGTTTTTTGCTGTTGAGATGGTGGACTGTAGTTCCCGTAGTGCATGATAACAAGCTGAGCTGTCTTGAGATCAACAATATGATAAGCTGATAAAAAAATAAAAAGTACATTTTTACAAAAGAGATGAAACTCGCCAATCAATAAGAGGAAATAAGAAGAAACTAGCCAGGGAAGCAATGTGGGCGGGCAAAGTGAGAGGCTGGTGTATGTGCTAGTTGCATACACACGAAGGCACACTGGTTCCTTGGTCGGAGCTGCCCCAGCTTCAACTTTTGACAGTGTGAAAGGGAATTTCAGCTCCCAACTGACCAAACCAGTGGACAGTATGCCGCAAGACAAATTTAACTGAAAAGTTAGCTCTATTTTTTGTTCACTGTGGTTTTCATTTTAGGTTTTTTGTTTTTATGTAGAAGTCCCCTCTACAACTCCAATTCTGAAACCCATTTTTCAAAAAGGGTTAGGTTGTAGCAGATTCATTTTCATGGGACATAAGACTGAGCACTGCATGGTTTTTCGACCCCCTTACAACACTTTTTTTTGTTTACATCGAGCGAGGTGGACTGAGGAGAGACACTGCAGCTTTTGTCCACGATCCAAAAAACCTTTAACAACTGTAGATCACCAAATCCTTTTAGTATCCATTTGACTAGCTTGACTCTCTCCCCCTCTCTCTCTCTCACACACACATAAAATAATGCAGGCTTTGAACCGGAGGTCTGTATAAATAAGGACAAGGGAACTCGAAGCTCCACAAGAGGCCGTTTCCTGTCCTTAAACACAGAAACAGCCCTGGCAGCTCAGGTTCCCACTGCTACAACACTACGTCTGGGTCAGGTCTTTGTGTGTGTGTGTATGTGTGTAAGTGTGTATGTGTGTGTGTGTGTGTGTGTGTGTGTGTGTGTGTGTGTGTGTGTGTGTGTGTGTGTGTGTGTGTGTGTGCGCGCATGTGTGCACATGTGTGTATGTGTGTATGTATGTATGTATGTGTGCGTGTGTGTGTACGCGTGTGTATGTATCGTTACTTACCTGGCTAACTTGGTTAAGTGCTTCAGCTAATAGTTTCTGGTTGATTCCACAGAGGTTGGCTACTTTATCCTGACATTTATGATGAACGTTCATGCCACAATCTACAAAAACGGAAAGAACAAAAAAAGCATGTTACTGCATGACCGGCAAAAACGCACGCTACAACATGAACACCTTGCCTCACACACCGACCGATGCAACAACGCACCACCATCACATACCTTCACACTTGAGGCCCTGCTTGACCAGGCCCCACAGCAGACTGCCACAGTGGTCGCAGAAGGTGGGGCTCATGTAGTTGTGCATCTTGAAGCGGTGGGGCATGTCGATCTTGAAGCGCTCCTTCTGGAACTGCGGATGCGAGCGGACATGGCGGCAGAGGTGAGGCACAGAGGGCAGCAGAGGGATGTGCTCACAATCGCCAACCCTTCACGATATTCCCGGGAAAGTCCCGGTTTTCAATGTCCTCTCCCAGTAGTCACCCAGAGACGACATTTGCCTGCAGTTCTCCTGAATTAGGAGAGTATCTGTATTTTCTTAATCTGCCACTTGTATCTACGTGGCTGGTTAACGGGGATTGTCTGTAATAGTGTGAAGTTATTATCCAATCATAACGCAACACGATGAGATGGGGATTGTTGTCTGTAGGCTAATAGCTTGATGAAGTTACTAATCCAGTCGTAACGCAACGCGATGAGATGCCTGCATGTTGTGATTGGCCATCTGTCAGGCAGCGAATTGTATAAGGATGTTTTTTGATGAAATGATTTAACTGATTTTCTGTCTGCTTCTTATAAAATGCAGGAATTTAATGAATCCATTTTTTTTGGTACTGCATTTAAACCTGCTCTTTGATCATCGGTGGTCATTATCAACGACCACTGATGGCCACTGGTCAGAGGAACATTCGTCTCATTGGCTGATAAACGTGAATGCCCATTGGCTGATAAATGTGAATGCCCATTGGCTGATAATCTTGAATGCCCATTGGCTGCTGTTGCATGAAAACTGGAAAGGATACTCTCCGTATCAGTGTGGTAGAGGCAATAGGGTTTGTGTCGGAACAGCTCATACTGTATGTTGAGAAAGAGCACCGAGAGAAGACTAGTGGTACATACCACGGTGTCCCTGCTGTTGGCCGCTGTGCCCGTACATCTGCCGATGATTTTATCAATGCATTTTTTGTGGATTGCTGCATTGCATTCTAATGAGGAGAAGAGATTAAAGATGACTGTCAAATGTTTGGTCCATTCAAGTAGTGGAGCACTTATGCATGCACCGTAAATGCTGAAAACTAGGTTAATACACTTTCGATAATTTACACTATAGTATACTAGTGTGTACACTAGACTCTTTGAAACTTGATGCATACTCACGTCTGCATTTATAGCCTTGCTTGTTGAGTCCCCTGTGAGAAACCAACACAAATTGTTTAACTTCATTTCATTACTAATGATTGATTGCTGTAAGTATGAACGCCTGAAGCAGAACAGATCTCAGATTTGAATGCCTCGTCTTTAGTGTTTAGATTATCCTGAGAAACGAAATCATTAACTTTAATGTAACACTTACACCTGGCACTACCATGCATTTAATGTGTTTTATGTGCGTTTAGCGATATCCGATTGACATCCGACGACATTGACATCCGATTGGCATCATGTTGATGCCAGGCGTAAGAGGGGGGTCATAGATAACAACAAGCCTCAGTCGGTCAACAATTACAGTTCTATAGATCTACAGAAGCCAGGTACTAGGTGGTATTATTAGGTGTATGTTAGGAGTTTCCACCACCAGCTCCTATCCTCGTGATCATGGCACCCTAGCAGCCGGTGGGACTGACCAAACAAACTCCCTGCAGACGGAGCAGAAGGTGGGCTGGCGGAAGAACGTGGCGATGAACTCGTGGTTCTTGATGAAGTGGATCTTGGCCTGCTTGATGGCTCCTCGTCTGCGGTTTATAGTGGGGACCTCTTCTTCCTTCCCGGTCTGCTTGCCCTCTATTAGTCAGGCAGGGGAAGTGAGGATCAGTCATCGCATGACCTCCGGGTGGGCAATGATAGTGATAGGCTCAACGCTAATGTATGGAGTTCCCCTATATTGAAATGGCTGACATGAATCCTTTTGGTTACAATATCAGATTAGCAAGCTTTAGAAAAGTTTAAAAGGTTGAATAAATGATAGTAGCCATTTCCTGTGTGTTTAGAAGGGCAGGCGTAATTACAAGATAAAAGAATAGGATTCAAAGTTCACGTTAGATGAATATGTCATAATTTTAGCAAGCCTGTGTAGCAATGAGGAAATCTCCCACAAGGCTAAATAAAAGCATTTAAAAGAAGTGAAAATAAAACTATTTTTTTCCTCACCCGTATCCGCTCCCTCTAAAAAGTACTGCACTGCCATCATCACTTTGCCAGAGGGTTGTAGATCAACCTTCACACACACACACAGACACAATAACCAACCCTGCTAATAGGGAGAAACCTAACAAGCATACATACTACAATGCAACGAAAAGTTATATAAGCATAACGAAAGTAAACTATCATTAAATAAAATTGAATGTATTTATGTTTTACCCATGAATAAATAATGGCTAAAATATTTGCAAGAAACTTCACCCAGAATTCAGCACGCCCATTGGCTTTCTTGCAGCGCTCGGCCAGGACAGACACGCCCACGGTGACCTCCGCCAGGGGCTCCTCGGCGGTCTTCATCAGCATCACCTGCAGCACGCGGCCCTCGTAGATATGGGCGTCAAAGCTGGCCTTCCAGGCCGGGTACATGGTGGGTTTCCGCTGGACCAGGGTCTTACCCCGCTCTATACCGAGGGGAGAGGGGTCGCAAAGGTGTCGTGGAATTTAGGAGCTATTTATTATTGTTTGAAAAGCGATAGAGAAAACCATTCAAACTCATTACAGAACTGATTGAGACTGCAATTAGCTCCCATGAATGGTACAATGGAGTCTGTCAGACAAGTTTAAACTCATTGAGAGTTTGACGCAACCCAAGCAGAGCCGTACTTACGGTAGAGCAATTGAGCAGCAACCCTGTGAAATCAGTTTAAAGCCACTGTCAGCACAGGTCCAGCTATCATTGATCCCCCAGGTTCACATCATAGCAACATTTCTCACCAGTGGTCAGAGCCTCCTTCATCTTGATGGCGCAGAAGGGCGAGTCGGCCAGGGGGGACAGGGCACCCAGGTCGTAGGAGTTGAAGGCGATCCTCAAGAAGGGTGCCATGGTGCTGACGAGTGCCAGGACCTGTTCCATCAAACCAAACAATTAGACATGATGCATGAATACTGGCGCCGACAGGTGGGTTTAAACACCACCCCACTCATACACACACTGGAATCATACACAGCCTGAACTTGATAAGAGTGCTGCAGTCTATATGAACACAAGTTGAACAAACTATATGCTTGATGAAACTCTGTTGGATGGCGTCAGGATAGTTTTCTCTCCATTTCATTAACTGATGAACAGATAAGATAAGGCTATGTGTACATCCTGCGATTAGTTATGAACATCATCAAATATATGTTAACACTTTTAGTTATCTACATCTATTATATTATATTATATTAACTAATATTATATTAAACATTAGTTAATATTAATATTAACTAATGTTAATATGCTAATATGCTAGCGAATCCTATCCTATGAAATGTTTCGACATTTTAATGTATTGACAAAGAACTGCATAAACAAGAAAGCCAACACATGAGATTCACCAGCCACAGGCACTTTCCTGCCAAGAGCTTGTTTGGTCAGGTTAAGAATTTGGTGAAAAGATTTGGTGATTCAAATTTGAGCTGCAACTACAGATTTAAAAGACATTTGAGCTGAATGTTCATTTCTCTCTCCGTGATTCTCTACATAGAAAGTAACTTCTACTTGTATTTCACCTTTCGATTCTTCTAATGTTGTTGCAGGGAAATATAGAAAATAAACCAGCTCTCTAATAGAGAGATTGTGCAGCTTTACTTTTATTGACTGCTCCTATCCCTATCAGGAACAAAGTCCAATCAAACACTATATTAACAGAGTGTTAGGTTATTATATGTTATTATTGGTCTGTTAGACATACAAATAGGCATTAAGAAAAGATAAACATAACATTAAGAAAGACATAACCTAGTTTTTCAAATCCCGAAAATGACAATCTGATATTGAACAGCCATCTTACAAACTCAGCATAAACTACATCTTACCTGTAAGTAAACAAATCATTTGTCAGACGATGATACACCAGAAAAAACAGCAACACAGTATATTTGGCTTTTGTACACACGGGGACTTAGCTCTCGTGTCTGTACTTTGTAACTATGACATGAGTCATACAGTATATAGGGACTTATCACACAGGCGGGCACACCCACTTCAAGAGGCTACAGCACAGTTCTCTCTGCTAGTGAGATAGTGGGCCTGTTGTGGCCATTAGAGGACTAGATCTATCAGAGGACAATGTGTTATATTTAGTGGTCAGGGAATGAATTGAGATTTGTCTGACTGGAGTAGTGAAATATTGGTAAAAGGTCACACACATTGCATGCTGAGCCAAAAGTGTGTGTGTGTGTGCTTGTGTGTGTGCGTGTGCGTGTTTGTGTGTGTATACACCAAAGTGGACTACGCCTGTTACATGCTGCCGGTGTGATCAGCTTTGCCCCCCAGCTTGTGGTTCTGTGCAGCGGTGGAGGTGTTATTGCTCTGCATTGCTGAGCCAGAGCAAGTCACAACACATGCCCCCAACTGCTTTCTCGTCCGACTGACAGCCTAGTATGCACCACCACTCCAACAACCCCCAACTACTACCTCTCACCGCTTTCACACCAATACGAGACAGAAATATGAGAGAGAGAGAAGCGTTGTGGTTGTTAATCAATATGAACCTCACCGTCTCATTGACAGCAAGGTGGATCGACCAGCATGCTACACCGGTTTTCGTTTGGTCCTCTCCGCCAAGTAAAAATGTGCGGCGGGAATCTAAACAAGCCAGCCAGGAAGTACTTAAGGAAGGATATTGGTGGCTGTGTGGCAAGTAATAATTAGTATATATCTGCATTTTGACATTACAAAGCCAATGTCCATGTTACAAATTATACGGTTTTACAGTATGTCAATATGCTAAATGTCATGCAGTCCTCTTAAGACACATTGAACACGACATCTTTATCTGATGACATCCCTGGGCCCATTTGTAGGTCAGCAGGCATCTCTGGCCTACTTCCCACCAACATGGATCTCACACTACCTTCAGGCTGGTTACAATAATGAGGCGATGGGTTCACGTGCGAAGGAAGCGATTGAGGAACAGGCAAAGAAAGCTAAGGGAAGGAAACTGTGCAAGATGGTCAACTTGCTCCAACCTAATCTCCACCGAAACAAGCGCAGAGAGGAGAAACCGAGAGACAAATCTGTGAAATCTGCCCCTTTTTTTAAACCACAGTGACCGACATGTAATCAACAATGACAACGTCTGGGTGTGCGTGTGCGCGCGCGCGTGCATGATTACTTGTCTTTACGTCTGTGTCAATAGGATGTGGTTGACTTTCGGTTGGTTGTAGGCAACGTTGAAGCTAAATGACCCAATATGCTCGCTCCCCCCAAACCAGGTCTTCACGAAATATGCCCTCCGCTGACATGATGTTCCTCTTCGGAACCAACCGGCACTTTGGACTAACCACCACACACACACACACACACACACACACTAGTACGGTGGTCGGTAGTTTCACGTCGTACCGGTGACCCCTTGCAAAAATCCTTCGGCGCCAAACTACAATGTTGTACATTGTACGTTACATAAACGCGGTTTTTACAAAAACAAAACAAAAAAAACAAAAAAGGGTGACACTGACATCGACCGTAGCTGCTGTTGTTGTTGTACGATGTTATCGACCTGAAATGTGAAGCATGCTGCGTCCAGAAGAGAGAAAACAGAGAGAGTTAAACCAACCGTTTTGACACTACTTGCTAGTCTTCTTGAGGCAGTTGGTAAACGTTACGAAACTTTCAAGTAGCCGCCGACCTAACCGTAAAACTGTTGCGAATTGAAAAGATTTAAAAAAAAAATAATAATAACAATAAGGAAATACATCGAATAACCGGCGGGTTTAAAGCTCACCTCGTCCGGCGAAGTTGTCTTATTTCTGCCTAAACTGATGCAAGTTGCGTTTCTTTTCTCTTCCTCCCGATGTCGTTCACTGATTCCGTCGATAGAGGAAGTGGCGCGCGCTCGGTCTTCTGGAGTGTGACGTCTGCACTACCAGGTACACACACACACACACACACACACTAACACTAACACACACACACACACACACACACACACATGCCCACGTAGACGCAGAAGCGCGCCAACTAACTCTCTCACCGGCGATATGTGTGTCTTGGTTAAAAAAAAAAAAAGAAAGAAAAGAAAACAGGTTTAAAACAACAACGTGTTCATTTTAGCATTGCTGCTGAAAGAAAATCAATCCAGCCAACATTAGGGGATAGTTCTGCACTGCTGGTATCTGTCCTATATTACCGTCTCTCTCTCTCTCTTTCTCTCTCTCTCTCTCTCTCTCTCTCTCTCTCTCTCTCTCTCTCTCTCTCTCTCCCCCCCACCTCTCTTCCCCCTCTGTCTACCTGTCTGTCTGTCTGTCTATCTCTCCCTCTCTCCCCCCTCTGTCTACCTGTCTGTCTGTCCCTCTCTTTCTCTCTCTCTCCACCTCTCTTCCCCCTGTCTGTCAGTCTATCTCTCTCTCTCTCTCCCCACCTCTCTTCCCCCTCTGTCTGTCTGTCTGTCTCTGTCTCTGTCTCTCTCTTTCTCTCTCTTCCCCTCTCTCTCTCTGTCTCTCTCTGTCTCTCTCTCTCTTTCTCTCTCTTCCCTCTCTCTCTCTCTCTCTCTCTCTCTCTCTCTCTCTCTCTCTCTCTCTCTCTCTCTCTCTCTCTCTCTCTCTCTCTCTACCTCTCTTCCCCCTCTGTCTGTCTGTCTGTTTGTCTGTGTGTGTGTCAGTCAGTACGTTTACATGCACAGAAGAAACCCGATTAAAGCCATTGCTCGTCTATGCTCCGCAACTGGTCAACTGCAATTGTCCGCGTATACATGGCGGCGAGTAATCCGATTCATTGGCCGGAGCATGTAATGCCCCGGTACGATAGGTGGCGCTGTGCCCATTTCAACTAGTGGTAATAGAGCCACCGGTTGACCTCTTTACGTCACCAGCAACAACAAACTCATTCGAGAAAGCGATGTTTCAGCAGACAGCTGTCAGTTCACTTCGGGTGATAATCATTTCTCCGCCGCTCCACTGTTCCTCTCGGTCGTCCGCGGAGCGGTCCGCATACGACCGAGAGGAACAGCGGAGCGTCGGAGAAACGATATGGACCCGAAGTGAACTGACAGCTATCAGCTGAAACATCGCTTTCTCCTCCATGTCGCGTTTCAGTCTGGACTTCAGAGAGTCAAAGCCAAAGTTAATTTCCCCCAATTCCTTTTCCCCATGGGCGAGATAAACCCGCCTAGGAGTCTTTACTTGTTGTGTACCAGAGAGTCGGAGAACCCGACGCAGTCTGTAAGATTCATATATCAGAGAATGCCGCCGTCAGTTCGGCCGCGGCGCAATGAATGAATAAAGATCGTAGTTATTTTACAACCTCGTTGATGAGCAACATTTAGAAAAACATGGACTTTAAATTCAGCCTTGGGTTAAATCGAAGCGTAGTGTGTACTGAATGCACGTTGATGAAGATACACTCCTATAGGCACGGCACCGCTTCCTCCATCTTCTGCGCCAGCTTTTTAAATAAATCGCCGACCCAAAGTTAGTTGACAGCTGTCTACTGAAAACATATTTCTCCCACCAGAACAGCCCTGAATGAATGAATAAAGGTCGTAAACACGTCGGGAGAAAAAAACATTTATTTTGACAGATGTGCCCGAAGTCACTACTTTACAACCTCGTTGATGACCCACATTTAGAAAAACATGTACTTTTAATTCAGCCTTAGGTGAAATGGAAGCGTAGTGTCCGCGTGCTTCCACCTTTAATGAATGCCATGCGCGCTCCCGCGGCCGGGACACAATTCTTATAGCGCCACCTTTTTAAATAAATCGCCGTTTCTCGTTATCCCTTATCCGACGGCGACAACAACAACAACAACAACAAGACTATCGTCTCCTTCTACTTCCGGTTCACGGCCCCGGGAAAAGATCTCGAGCATGCGCAGAACGCAATTCAACGGATAATCCAATCCGACTGGTTACATGCACGGCTTAGTCGGCTATGGATCGCATAATCTAGGGGTCTTAACCTGATAATGAGAGGGTCGACTCGAACCGATTTTAACCTGATTAAGGTGTATACATGCATCTTAGTAATCCAATCATTGTTGGGTTAAGCCAAAAAGTCGACTTTCTTGAGTGTCATGTAAACGCACTGTGTGTGTGTGTCAGTGTGTGTGTCAGCGTGTGCGTATGCGCGTGTTGTATGGTAGGGCTGCAGCCGGTTTGTGCAAGGCGTTGAGTCTTGTGAAGATGGCTAATGAGGTGGCTTCTGCTTCTGCTTTTCTTTCTTTCCACGAGAACTAGGAGGGGGAGAAAAAAAAAAGAAAAAGAAAAATACGACATGTCTTTTCTTGATCGTCCGCTCCCCAGAGTCACCCTACCCGTCCACCTGTTGTTTCCACACAGCGGACGTGTTCACTCGCTGTGGTCCACATTGTGGGCCTACTAGGAACAAATGCATTCCTCTGTAGCTTTGACAAATACCTTTGCAGGGCGAATAATTAATAACAGTAACACCGGTCCTCTGTAATCCTTCAAGGTATGCCCCACTTTGAGCTGGTCAACAACTCTGCGGTATAGGTAATGATTAAATGTAATGTGAAACCTGAGGAGGAGGAGGAGGAGGAGGAGGAGGAGGACAGGTGTGTCGGTGCCCCTCCCTCGCATTGGCTGAGGACTGATGCTGGGAAGATTCAGAGAAGTCATACTGAACTTGTGTGTGGTGTGTGTGTGGGTGTGTGTGGTGTGTGTGTGTGGTGTGTGTGTATGTGGTGTGTGTAGAGTGTGTAGAGTGTGTGTGCGTGGGTGAGCGCGCTGGACTGCTCAACTTTGCCAATCTTACTTCTCTTTTCTAACGTCATCGGCCGTTTCCATTTCATTTCATCCGTTTAGTCGGACGCCCTTTTTTCGTTTCTTAATTTTCGTCGTGACATCATCATCTCATACACAAAGCGTGGTCGGTGTACTGTTTTCCAATTATACCATACATTGTATATCTAAATGAAAAAAAAAAAAAAAAAAAAAAACATCCAGGGTTTGATGACCCAATTCTCCATTGCGCACACACACACACGCACACGCACACACGCACACGCACACACGCACACGCACATGTATCTTGAAACCAATCTTTAACCTCAGAGTCTTGGTCTACTCCTGGCACGTAGGCCTATGTACTATGTCTACTATGTGGATGTCAAACATGAATCTACAAACACATTGTCCATTGATGGACATAAAGGTCATCATCACGTGTGTCTAAAACAACAAATCTCCTTGGCAACCGTGTGATGTCTTACTTGACAGCTGCCACCAGTGCTGCTGACATACATTCATCTCGTTTCTCTCTGTATGGATGGATGTGTGCCAACGTGTGCCATAGCTATCAGGAGTTAAAATCTGTGACATGATGATGATGATGTGCGTGGCTGTGCGTTGAGATGAGCAACCATCATAAATGCTCAGTCAACAGTCGGCGCTGAGTGTGCTGCAGTCTTTGCCTTTGTTTGTTCCCTCTGTGTTCTGTTGTGAGAGGGTGGGTTATTTAAAGACATCAGGGAGGCGGGATATGGGTGTAATGTTAGAACTTGGAAAGAGTTGGCAAAGTGGGCCATAGAGATGTGTGTGTGTGTGTGTGTGTGTGTGTGTGTGTGTGTGTGTGTGTGTGTGTGTGTGTGTGTGGTGCTGCCCACTCGGTGCTTACTTTCCCTCCCCATCTCTGGAGGAGCTCTGCGGAACGAGACGAGGTGCGAACCCCAAACTGTCAGGACGGAGTCAAGGAGACACACGGCACATTGTTCTTTTTTAATTTGCTTACAAACGAGATGTTGTTTTGTTTTGTTATATCCACTGTTCCGTATCATGTCCACATCATGGTGTCCAAATAGCATCGCAATGCTTTGAGAGAGAGAGCAATGAAATGATGAATTCCTGATTCAGACTATAAATTATACTAGTCATGTGTGTGTGCTTAGCGTGTCAGTGCTATTAGTTACCATGTGTTTCTTTAGCTCAACATTCAAAGTGTCGTTCAGAGGTCAAAGGTTAGGATGTTTAGCCCATCAAATAACTTTTCTCTTTCTTTACTTACTGATGGAGGTTTTCAGAGGAAGAGGAGTCCAGAGCATCAGACCCTATTGAGTGAGTCATGCATCAGCTATGATTGATCGCTTGTTTGCATGTCTGCACCACAGTGCCGCTGCCTGTGGCAATATGATGGGATGTGCTGGTGTGGTGACACAACCACACAACATGACACCATCAAGCCAAGCGCAAGCTTTCGTTGCTAGTTTGAATCAATACACACAAACAGTAGCACAGAACACCCCAGACTTCAACCTTGATCCTATCAGCGCTCTGCGGTGTCCTCCTTTCCTCTGCAGGAAGCAATAGACACATAATAGTCAAAGTCGTCATAATCACAGCAGCAAAATGGCAAATTAATGAATAGATTCACAGTGGGCCTTGGAGGTTGTGGGAGGAGACAGATTTAACAGAACAGTCAAATTGAGGTTCATGGAGTCCTTTGAGGGACGAGTGCTGAGATAATGTGTTGTACGAGGAGCAGATGAAATGCTGTATCCGTCATACTTGTAGTATTTCTAGAAAGCACTGAAAGACAGCTATCAGACATTCACGATTATCATTCACGTTATCACGTATTATTAAAATGAATGCAGTGCAATACATGAGTAGAGGAGAAATAGGTGTGTGCGGATTTGTGAGGCAATTGGAGCTGAGGAAAAAAAATACCTGTGATGACAATATATTGATGAATAAAGACTAAAGTATGCTCTGTGGTGCACACAGTAAAGATAGCTCAAATATTGAGCACAGGGAAGGGAGAGGCAGGGGGGGAGGAAGGAAGGAAGGAAGGAAGGGGACAAAAAGGTAGATCGCGACGTGATGAATGGCCTGTCCTCTATATAGGACAAGGTGTCTGCAACTTTCACAAGCCCACAGAACGCTAACTTTTCTCCCTAATATCGTTCTGGGTCAGCAAGCCTCCGGGGAGGACGGGAAACAGAGCAGTCCTGGCCTTTGCTTGGCCATCGTTTGCAGCACTGCACTCTCTGCTGTATGTGTCACACAGCCCCTCAGTAGCCTGGCCCAGCAGCAGACTGCCGGTCCAAAATACCCCCTAATGTGGTATCAGCATCTAACTGTGCCTTTGGCAGCCGTTCATTAACCAGCCTCTAAATCAGATGGCTGTGCGGTAACGCTGAAGTAGGCCACTGACTGCATCACAGGCTCACAGTAATTGACAGTATACATCACCATGAGCATGGCTCATCATAGTCGTGAGACATTGATCACGTATGTTGCTATTGCAGTGGAAACTGTTTAGCATCACCGGTTGCTCGCATTTGAACCTGAAACCGCATGCAGTAGGACCTGAGTGGCAAGGGCATCGACAAGGAAATGACTTTGACAGGGTGTTTTTTTGGTTTGATTTTTGCTCTATGACAATTCCTCCTGCCACCTAGAGGGTATAAGTGGTAATAACCAACCATAATGCGGAAGAAACTCAAAACTTGAAATATTGTTTTTTTATTCATTCATTAACAGCACTGTGTAAAATAAATGTAATAATATGTCAAGTAGGCTACAGTTCAAAGTCCACGACACTGGTTATGTACACCAGTGCTTTTACAAATATGAATAGACATAAACGTCTTCTTTTTAAGTACATCGGATGTTAATACATATACAGGTATTTGGCAACTTCCAAAAAACGGAAACCTTTTTCGTCACACATGGAGACACAAAGGTACACACTCTCTTTTAAATTCATCCTCTTTTAGATAAGTGCAAATAAAGCAATTCACTTAATGAAACCATGTCTTTTGGTGCAAACAGTTTACATTCACAAGCTACTGCCAATTAATCTCCAAAAAATACTGGACAAGGCAAAGCTACAAAGTCTTCTATACAATTAACAAGACCATTCTCATCCATTTATACATGGGCTGAAAGTATTTACTGGTTCAGTACAGCCAGGTATGTATCAAAATAAAGACGCAAGACTTTGTAATTGATCATTATTTTGTCAACTCATGTTCAGACTTGTAGGTGTTTTTAACACCAATAAGATTAAAAAAGAAGGTTTTTTTATCTGTTTGTTTGTTGTATGCAATGGCTTAACTGTCTATCGGTTCTGCCATGGCTCAAGCGTGAGAGAGAGCGCAAGGAGTACATGGCGAACACCGGGGACATATAACCAGGTCACGTGTGTCAGACTGGTGGCGTGTATATAGGCCAACACCTCTCGTAGCTCCTAGCATCTCGCCAGCCATAGCAGCAGGTCATGGACACAGCAAGGGGACCAAAGTAGGCGATCCCGTCCCCTCAGAGAGAAGAACACTTCCTCTTTTCAAGACCACAAAGAAAAAAGGTTTGCCCATACATTTTCTGCCCTCCTTTTTTGTTTTCATTTTAAGGCTTTTTTTTTTGTCTTCCAGGAACTTGCAGCACAGAAATGGTCGGCTCTTATCGATGCACCGGGGGAGCGGAGAGTCGATCCATGTTACCGCTCAGCAGCGTTATGTTCTGCGGTCACGGTGGTGGTTGGTCCTATAGCACAGTGGCTTCCTCCATGGCGTTTACCCACCTGTGAAGACATCAGATCGGACGCTGAATGAGAGAGTATCTCATGTCTTGTCACACTTAACAACCACATCCCACAACAATAATAACAATAATAATAATAATACAAATAATAATACTTTTTGCAATTAAAGCGCTTTCGCACAATCTGGGCAGACTACTGGCTTCATCATTTAAACCACATCCCGTGCACTGAGTCCACCAGGAATCTCTCGGTAACCACGGTATGCATAGGCTACTACCGATATTGTGCACTAAAAATGGATGAAAATAAGTTGTGGGGTTTAACCAAGATGGTGTGGTCAGATGTTATTTGGTGTTATGGTCAGATGCCACAGTCCAGGCTAAAGTGGAACTGAAATTGCGCTCAGTGATGTAATGCATGCCTCGCCACCGCTGTGCTCTCCACAACAATGCAGTGTCTGGTGCGGGCCCTACCACTACATACCATGTTGAACAGCAAGAACCAACCTCCACCCAGTGCCATTTCAGCAGATTTCATTCACCAGGAAGTTGTATTTTTTTTTTTAAGTTTAGAAAGTAAAATCGAAACACAGATCCGGCTGCAGAGTTTGCATTCAAGAGTCCAGTGTGGACGTCAGACCTGTGTTCCGATCCGATGCATCCGATCACAAAAGTGGCAAGCGTAACCGAGGCCTTAATCACCTCTGAGCTGTGCAGTTGTCCTCCGCTTTAAAGGTGTAGTACAGAGTCTTCTTGTGGTAGAGCTGGAACATTTTGGCCTCCTCCTCCCGCTCCTGTCTGTCAGGCAGCTTCACCGTGAAACCCAACAGCGGCAAGCTCTCCGATGCCACCTTCTCCTGGACAGAGAGTGAGAGAGAGAGAGAGAGAGAGAGAGAGAGAGAGAGAGAGAGAGGGAGAGAGAGAAAAAGAGACGGATCAAACTTATATATATAAAATATATATAAAAAAACATATAAAATCTATATTCCATCGAAATTGAATACAAAGTGATGCATGTAAAACCGCCAATTGTACAAAGTATAATGAGTCGGATAGTATAATGAGTAGGATAGTATAATGAGTAGGCTAGTATAATGAGTAGGATAGTATAGTGAGAAGGCTAGTATAATGAGTAGGATAGTATAGTGAGTGGGATGTTTGTGGTTCAGGTTTAAGGGGAGTACAAGTTCCCCCTCACCTCTTGGGCCCGGTAGGTGTAAAGCACCTTGTCTTTGAGCAGAAACCACAGCCTCTTCCAGTGATGTTTGCTCCTCTTGCTGCGCTGAAGACTGCCACTGATGGCGCCTTCCTCACACACTGCCACCTGGTGGCAGAATCAAAAAACACTTGTTTTACTGACCCCAAACTGCTTAGATAACACATACAGCTGACAGGGTGAGTCATCACTGAGAATCTGTGTGTGCTGGTTGGATGAGAACAGAGTTCTCCTATCAACACATACACAACACGTCCTGGATGTACCTGGGTGAAGGAGGCCGTTCCTTTGCGATGTCTCCAGAGGTTGGGAGGGTGAATGTTCTGGAAGACAGTGGAGAGAGGCCTGCTGGAGCGGTTCAGCCGTGGGCTGTTCTGTGCTGTTGATGCAGATAAATGGCCCCCCCCTGCATAGAGAAAACATATTGTCCCATGACAGTTGTCATGGTAACAAGACGGACAGCCAAAGACTGAAAAAGCAGAGAGTTGTGTTTCTATCGTCTGTTATCTGTAAGGATAAACATGTGAGAAGAGTAGAGATTGTGTGTACCTCTCGCCTTGAGCTCGCTGTAACAGTGGTCACACACTTTGGCCATGCGATCCTTCATGTATTTTAAAGGATATCGGTTTCGCGAACAGCTCCGGCACACAATCTGTGTCCAAACAAAAATGTTTAATGTTGCATTAGACTGCATCAATTTAGATAATACGACTCTGAATCCTCATATATTGCACTTATGCACTGAATACATTGTTAGTATGTAACTTTATGGTTGACCCTAGTCAACAAATCAGACTGAACCATCAGGAGTCCTTGTTAGAGCCAATTTTCTATTTTTTAGGAATACATTATTTTCTATAAAGACAATTGGATTGGGAGGTTACGCCACCCGATGGACACCTGTACACCTTACATAAGTTGTTTTGAACTACTGCACACACACACTCGCATACTTCGAATCCATCATCCATCACCATCATCCTTTCATCAACCATGGATACCATCAAACAATATAACAATATAACACTATAATAAACGCGTTGGCATCTTTTCCCGGAATGGCTTATGTTAGTTATGAGTTAAGCCATAACAGTCCTTTCCAAAAAAGCAGGTTTCCGAGATCAGGTTGACCCTAATGCACAACCAGAATTAGGGCTGGGCAAGGTATCGATATTGATATCGTGATACGAGACTAGATATTGTCTTAGATTTTGGATATCAAAATATCATGATATGGCGATATCTATATAAATATGCTATATCGTAATATATATCGTTATTGAGATATTAAATGACCTATCGGGATAGAAGATTTTGGCCATATCGCCTAGCCCTAACCAGAATAAATATCTGCCTTCCTCCCTCCTTCACCATCGACACAAACACATGGCAGTATAGCCTGTAATAAAGAGAGCGCCCTAAAGCTGAATAATGATATGATACTAAACCAAACGTATGTGAGACTCACCCTCCCACAGGCGTGGCAGTGGTGTCTCCGGAGCGTGAGGCTGAAGTCACACGTGCAGTTCATGCACATCATTACTTGGGACACGGGCACCAGCGTGGGCGGCTTCTCCCCCAGGGATCGCCGGAGACGCTCTTTATCCTGCAAAACACATAAACACACACACACACACACACACACACACATGCAAACACGCACACACATGCAAACACGCATGCACACGCAGACACACACACACACACACACACATGCAAAAAAAAACACACACACACACACACACATGCAAGCATACAAACACACATGCAAACACCCGCACACACAAACAATCACACATAAACAAATGAGAGAGGAGCATGATATATTTATGTATATATAAAACATGTACCATGTATACATATATCCATCAGTTTTGCTCACCTCTCCATGGAAGCTAGTGTACATGGTTGGTCCTCTGGCATGCTCCACAACGGTGCGACTCAGAGTGTAAAACCAGTCCTCTCTTTCACTGCTAGAACTACACAATTATAACAACATTAAGAACAATAACGATAGTGTGGCTTGCTTTGCAACTGCACTAATGGTATCAACAATGAAAACAATAACTCTAATCATCATCATGATAGTGTGTGTGTGTGCAATAAGTGTATATAATGTGTTTCAGTTTACATTATAACCACTTTAAAAATGCATTGCAAGGAATTTTATGGAAAAGGAAAAAAGGAATATTACAATATTC
Organism: Merluccius polli; assembly: GCA_030340625.1. NCBI lineage: Eukaryota > Metazoa > Chordata > Actinopteri > Gadiformes > Merlucciidae > Merluccius > Merluccius polli. The sequence continues at coordinate 241,762 of JAOPHQ010002004.1, read as the reverse complement.
AAAAGGAATATGTAAAGGGGACCCACCTTGCAGAAAGTGTTATTGAGATGTCCATTACTTCAATCTTAAGGGCATTCAGTGCATCCTCTGCGCTTGGTTTAGTGACCTGGAGTAAAAACAGTAACAGTTGTTTTTACTAAATGAATCCAGTGATGTTTGTGTCTTGGTACTCCCATCCCATAATGAAGACATTAGTAACCAAAACGATTCAGAGTTTCCTTCTAAAGTTAAGGGATCAATCTCAATCAACAAAACAGCATCAACACTTAATCTATACTGCTTAATAAAGCCCTTCTGTCGAATTATATAAGTGTGATCTTGTGCCACGTGTGTGTGTGTGTGCGCATGTGTGTGTGTGTGTGTATGTGTGTGTGCACGTGTGCGTGTGTAGTCAGGAAAGAGACAAAAATGGTGTGTTTGTACGAAGCAGTTCAACGTCATCATTGAATTAGCAATGGCTAAAATTAGACACTATATCTCTATCTTCTCCAAGAAGGAACATAATAATTAGACACTATTTCTATCTTCTCCAAGAAGGAACTATGTGCTGCATTTCTATCGTAAAGCATTTCAGGATATTGCCATTGTGTATTCCTTCGATGACCGAGTGACAGGTTCTGCTTTGGCTGAGAGACAAGGTGTGAGATGCCCTCTGACCTTCATTCCTGTGAGTGAGAGCGTGTTCTTCAGTCTGTATTTGCCATCCTGCTGAGGGTAGGTGTACAGCAGCACGTCATTCATCTGCAATCAAACACAGATCATCTATCAGCAGAAAGCACCACATGTATAATGATGATGATGATGATGATGATGATGATGATGATGATGATGATGATGATGATGATGATGAAGTCAAGAGGAAGAACAGAATACACAGATTAATGATGTTTTTTAAATCATATAAAAGGTTCAGAGGACGGTCAAAATCTGCGTTTGTAATTGCAGTGAGTGACCAGTTGGTGTCAGTAAAGAGTCATAGAAGAGGTCGGCATAGTTAAAGAATGGCTGTGAAGCTATAATGATGCTCTTGCTACTGTATGATCTTGCAAAATGACACAATGTTAGGTACATGCAGTTTGTCTTAGCTGTTTGTATTGTATTCCAATCCAAGATATCATTCCACCTACACTCTCCTCTATACTATACTACTATAATAACAAACGTTTCGAAGCCATTTTCAACAAACGACAAAACAAATCAATTCACAAAACACTATAACAGAAACCCAGGTGATTGTAGTTCTCTTTTGAAGCCATTGTTAATGTGGCGCCCTGACTCTCGGGTTGATATGATAACATTATCCTCCGCTAGATGAACAAACTTGATAGATGTTTTACCGTCAACATTAATGATTGCATTCCTCTGGGACAGACCTTTACGAGCTGGGAGATGTTTCTTTAGCATCCAGCATAGCCAACACATTGGAGAACACAATAGCAGGGCTGGGCTATTGTTTTACAGTATGGGGCTTTGATTAAGCAGCATTTAGGCCAACATCGTAGGCCTAAATCTTGAAAAATAAATCTTTATGCCTTTTCTCTTCACTGTAATTTCCTCAACAATGACCCTTTCTTTCATGATACTGTCCAGTCAAAACATTGTACTGGCACGGCCGCAGAGATGGCTATCCCCGATACGGCTTAAAGAATGACCTGCCTCACCTTGTTTCTACATGGAGAATTATGGGCGGTTGTATAAATGATGACCTTCTGTGCACTCTGCATCCACGCCCCTGTAGATTCATCTCCATGAACCCCCTAACGTTGGTGTATATATTCTTAAGGGGCTCTGGTGAATATGTTACACACACACATACATAGTACTGCATTGGAAAATAACACACATATGATGCTGCCGTTCATGGAACCACAGCTTGTCAATATGTCATTGATCCTTAGACCACCGTCAGCTAAACCTTATACCGGGTGAAGGACTAATAATGCCAGTCCATAATGAGCGGGCCAATCAGTGCTGGGCAGCTGTTGCCCTCCAAGTGCTGTCAGTAATGTTGGCACAGGAAGCCAGGATTCAGCTACATCCTGTCAGGAAGCCCCGGCTCTCAATAGCACAGTCTGGAGACTTGGAAACAACCAAGGAAGAGATCTCCGGACTCTACCTTTGCGGCTGACATAGTACTAGATACATCCTCTGATTTATGAGCATAATATCCCAACGCAGTGACTGGGTTTAGATAGGCCCTGTGCAAGTGCAGGGTCAGGAATTTAAGTGGAGAGCGATCTGACATGACTTATACTCTCACGTCTACTTGAGGGTAAAATATGAGTAAGAGAGAGTAAAGAGAGTACAGAATAAGAGTCAAATACATGAGATTGAATATTTACAATGATGCACTGCAATAGCTTATTGCATGGACACTATCTATGTTATACAGCCATATACATTCATTTGATTTCATCAGGGACCAAATCTATTTTATGTTGAGATCATAAAATATTTAATCATATAGCAGGAAGGAATGATTCCCAAAGAAGAATTGACTTGCCAACTGAAATGAATACCAAATCAATATGATTATAACAAAGGGAATCATAGGGATCTCTTTGACCAATGGAAAGCATAGAGATCCGTATTAATACTTTTTTATTAGGGAACTTTAAGAGGTTTATTTAATTGTTTTGAAATTCATTCGTCAAGGGCTCGCTTATGGAAGTTGATTTAGCTTCACAAGCAGTTTGCTACTGATAAAATTGCATGAAAACAAAAGACTTAAACCACGATTGTTCATCAAGTATAATTAAGTGTCTCAACAGTAAGCAGTTCTTCAGTTCTTCTTATTTATATTGTGGAAATCAAAAATGCAGAAACACAATAAATACCAATATTAGCATTTGTGTTCACTGTAAGCAGCCTTTTTGTTATCAGTAGATTAGAACAGTGATTAGTTTGTTGAATGCATGTCCAGGAATGCATTGCTGGATGGCAAGGAGGATGTTTATGTCCCAGCCCTGAGGGAGAGGAGGCTGTTTGAAGAGCGAGCGCAGCAATAGAAGAGGTGTCAAAGTTAGTTTTCTCCCTCTCTCCAGGACCCTGGCAGCACTGTTCCTAACTATGATGTCACGACTGAAGCTGATGTTAGCTGCTCTAGGGACTTCAAAGAAAAGTGCATTGAGGTCGTCCAACTTTGAAGTGGTAGATGCCTTAATCTTCTCCGAGTCTGGCAAGGATATAGCTTTGAAATGTTTCAGATGGGGAAATAAAACGAAGAACAGCTAAGTTGTTTTAAGTGGTGGTCCACGTTCAGTTGTGGGTCATTCATAGGTAAGGAGGGCATGTCCTCAACATCAAATGAAATAGATGAAGGTTATGGGCTCTAGTCTGAACAAGTAGAGTCTCTGTTTTGCTCCGAGTCCACCGGGATCTTCTCTTCTGTTTCATCCAGGTCCTGACCTTCTCAAGGTGGGTAGCGAGGTGTGCTGTAGCTGTAGAGGGAGTTGTGTTTTATGGTGGAGAACTGATGCTTTTTACAGTGGATGGAAGTGTTAGTCGTCTTGGAGCGCAGTGGCAAACATAAACCTTTAAGGTTATTTTGCCTTGGCTGTGGGTTTACAGTTTGTCCGATTTTATGAACTGTCACATCAGAGGCTCCTCTTCAGGACACGCTTCAGTCGACCCGGAGAGAGGGAACAGCCGGAAAGGGTTGATCTTGTGTCTTGTCCGGGTATGGAGGTGTCTGGTATCTAAGTATGTATCAAGTAGAGGAATATTGTTGAGCCTTCCTAATTCATCCACCGCACATCTAGGAAAGGTCCTGATGCACTCTTGTCTGTGCGACGGACCATTAGTGTGTAGTGCTTTCTTGTTGGTAATCTCAATGAATAATGTACCAACGGTGGTGGTTTTTGTGGACCGATTGCTTGCTGCTCAGATTGATCAGAAATTGACCCAAAAGCATGACATTTATTATCTACATACGCCTCTAAAAATTTTCAAAAATGAGAAACGTTTTGAATGTATTTTGGTGGATAATGTACAGCGAGTGTACAGGAAGTGACATTTACCAGAAACAGATGGCGAGGCTGTGTGCTCTTCCTGCTGACCTTCATCAAAGTACCCTCCTTTATGAACACCTAAAAACAACAAGAAAACATCAAATAGTAAGTAAACTAGACACGCTTTTGCTAATCCTTCATTAGCATGTCACGAAAACACAGCGGACACTGGGGGTTAAGGCCAGAATGACAGGCGGTCCCAGTGTGAACGGGGGCGTTTGACAAAGGGAAACGCAGGGTGGATGAATGGCA